>LGRX02002131.1:0-77462 GCA_001247695.2 Cymbomonas tetramitiformis
TATGATACCTACTGTCATCATATGACATGTGTGACTGTTTTACCCGAGAAATTCGATGACTGACCCAAACTTGAACAAAAAGCCTCATTAGCCTAATGAGCAGTTTTGCAAACTTTCTGGCCTTTAGGATTTTTTTTACAGTTAGTATGATACCTACTGTCATCATATGACATGTGTGACTGTTTTACCCGATAAATTCGATGACTGACCAAAACTTGAACAAAAAGCCTCATTAGCCTAATGAGCAGTTTTGCAAACTTTCTGGCCTTTAGGATTTTTTTTACAGTTAGTATGATACCTACTGTCATCATATGACATATGTGACTGTTTTACCCGAGAAATTCGATGACTGACCCAAACTTGAACAAAAAGCCTCATTAGCCTAATGAGCAGTTTTGCAAACTTTCTGGCCTTTATACCTACTGTCATCATATGACATGTGTGACTGTTTTACCCGAGAAATTCGATGACTGACCCAAACTTGAACAAAAAGCCTCATTAGCCTAATGAGCAGTTTTGCAACCTTTCTGGCCTTTACGATTTTTTTTACAGTTAGTATGATACCTACCGTCATCATATGACATGTGTGACTGTTTTACCCGAGAAATTTGATGACTGACCCAAACTTGAACAAAAAGCCTCATTAGCCTAATGAGCAGTTTCGCAAACTTTCTGGCCTTTAGTATTTTTTTACAGTTAGTATGATACCTACCGTCATCATATAGCCTGTGCGGGGGCCGGCCGCGCGCCGGTCTCGAGCGAGGGGGGGGAGGGTGACATTGAGGGCCACAGGGGATTTGGAGCAGCAGGGGCCGTGCTCACACGTGTCCCGCCCGCGGCTGGTCGGGCAAGGGCTGCCGCCGCATGCCTCCGGAGGCACCACGGGCACAACCAGACGTCCCGGATCTCCGAGGGAAAGAGGTGGCCCACCATGAGCCCGCCGCACCCCTGGTTAGGAGTGCATTTCACTTTTTGCAGTGAGTCACAAGTGACGCATTTTACAACTGAGCAAATATCCTGTGGTAAACACACAAAAATAAAAAGAAGTTAGGACTTTTTGGGAAGAAGGAAACCCTGCTTATCATGGAAAGCAATGTTTATCTCATCGGTTTTTTTGAAGCTTGCAAAGTGTTCCTCAAGGGTGGGAGGCCTTTTCTCTTGCCTTGCGGCTGCAAAAAACTGGTCAAGCTCAAGCTTATGACTTCTGAAGTCAAAACTTATCAAACCCTTCGCACTTGCAGTTGACGAAGGTTCCCAACCCAAAAGCCTTCCAAATATCTCATATCTTGTATGAGAACTTCCTCATATGTATGAAATAAATATTTTCCCTCATGCGACTCCTTTTCACTGCGAACTCGGGCAGCTCTCAAAGAGTTTATCTCTTTGTGATAACTCTCAGGGTCTTTCTCCATCAACTGAAGCATACAGTTCCAGCCAAGTCTGCTTTCACTGCTGTATGCTGGGAACCGAAATACTTTCAAGTTGACATACTTTTCAATAAACAAAAGATAACTCACCTCGCAGGGGCCGGTTTTCTCACTTGCTGCTACAACATCGGTTGGTGCTTCGGCCTTTTGACAACTTGGGCACTGATATTTGTACCCTGCGTTGAAATCGCAGTGAACTTCCAAAAACTCGGCCCTCGGTAACAACATGCCGTGAAGTTCTCTTGTGTTAGGTCATACTCTTCACCAAAAGAACTCAGTATGACTTCCTTCACTTCGTCTGCTGTAAAAAATACACAGGAGTCACAATAGTCACACTTTAATTCTGTTGCAGAAAAAGTATCTTCCTTTTGAGAATCGGAGTCCTCAATCGGACTATCCTTAATCGGACTATCCTCAATCGGACTATCTTCAAAACGCAGGTGTTGACCTCCCGATTTGAGGTCCGCATTTTGCGAGTGTGCTTGCGAAAGTTTCGCCTCAAGTGAGGCAACTTTATCTTTTGAAGCGGCTACAAAAGAGGGTTTCAAAAGGTCCTCTTGCAAGGTGTTTAACTCGAGGTGGTCAAACTTAGTTTGGTAGTATTCGACGGTTTCCCGAGCCTCTACCAACTTTCCTTTCAGCACGGCATTCTCTGACTGAAGCGAGGCTACTAACTCTGCGTTATCTCCTAGCTCTTGGCATGTGCTTGCGAGGTCTTCGTTGTAGCTTTTCAGCTCTTTGTTTTCGCGCATGATATTTTCAAGGATATCCTTGTCAATATGAACCAAGTTTGGCGATTTTACCAGAAAGAGTTCTTCGGTCAAGTCCTTGACCTTTTCAGAAGACTGCTCACATATGCACTCAAGTTTAGTTATTTTGTCCCCTAACGCGGCCTTTTCGACTTGCAGCTTGTTCACTTGAGCCTTAAGGGCAGACTCGTCTTCGTCACTAGTCTCATCGTTACTGTCTGTATTTGGCGGAGCCAATAACAGCTCCTCTTGAGACTCTTGTGACTCGAACATCGGCTCCGAAACTGTTGTGTCCTTGACAGGTAACTGTGGGTCCAAATATCGAAACTTTAAAAGCGCATCTACACTGACTCCACCCGATGCCTGGCGTTGAAGCTCATCGCGCTTCTCTTCAGCTGAAGATACCGACACTTTCAACTTTTTGCCAGCTCTCGCATGTGCTTCAGCGATACGTTTTCTGCTATCGTTTTCCTGCTCTAGCAAGTGCCTGCTGTAATCGCGAAAGAAAACATCCCGCACGCCCTCGCTAATAGCAGCGGATGCCGTGGTTGTAGCGTAGTCTACAATAGAAGGAGCGACAACCGTTTTCCACGTTTTCTTTGTTGTGAACTTCGGCGCTTTTACCCAGCACCGATTACATAAAAAGTATTTGCTCTTGTGTTTACAACCAGCTTCGTGAGGCTCGATACGAGGGTTGTTGCGCACTTTGTCGAAGTTAATGCCGGAACACGGTACTGCTTTCGCAATAAGATATCCCTCAGGCTGAACTTTTGAGTTGCAATCATATCTTGTTTTATTATCTGCCAACGTGATAACAAACTCTTCAGCAGTTCTCTGTGCCATAATTCTGTTAACTTTTAACAAACTTGTAACTTTCGAACACCTAACGAGTAAGTAACGAGTAAGTAATGAGTAACTAATGAGTAACTAATGAGTAACTCTTGAGTAACTCTTGAGTAACTACTGAGTAACTCTTGAGTAACTACTGAGTAACTATTGAGTAACTATTGAATAAATGAAATCTGGAATCAAAGATTTTTTATTTTATTTTAATTATTTTAATTATTTTAATTACGCCGTTTGAGAGAATTCCAAAAATTAAAGATAATGATTTTACATCACAAAAAATAAAGAAACAAACGGCGGAACTATTGAATGCAATACATGCAGATTTCAAAAATATTCCAAATCAAGCAATAAATATTTTTCTTGGAAAAAATACAAATAAATTTGATAATCCCATTCAAAAAAAATATGCTTTAGCTGCAAATTCAGCCTATGCATTTAGTTACGACAATAAAGCAAAATTAAATAAAATAATGAGAGAGCTTCCAAATTTTCAAATAGACCCTACATTAAGCGGGAGAAATTCGGTTACATTAGTTAATTCTATAAATAAAGAAGTAATCATAGCATATCGTGGAAGTGACGCTGAATTTTACAAATTAGAAACCATTTCTAAAAACCCTAATAGGTTAAGTAATTTTGAAGATTGGTATGTGAATTTATTAATAACTATAGGCAAACAACGCACAACTCAAAGATATAACGAAGCATCCCAAAGATATGAAAATGTTTCTAAAAAATTTGGAAATAATTACAAAATTTCGGTAACCGGCCACTCAAATGGAGCCGGACAAAGCAATTTTATTGCCGAAAAATATAATGTCGAGGGTCATCATTTTAATCCAGCTATTAATCCATTGCAAAAACCGGTAAATACACCAACGGAAAAACAATATGTTTATTCAACGGAAGGAGATTTAGTTTCATTACCGGCAAGAATTAAACCACATCCAAATTCTAATTATGAAATTATTCATGTCAATCCAAAACCGGGAACTGAAAATGATCTTGTAAAATTACATGATATAGAGCAAATGTATACCGAAAATTATCCCCAAACCGAAAGAGTTTCCACGGCAAGATCTAGATTTGGTTTCGCAAATGCTATAGGCGGTTCAGTTATGGGTGGTTATTTTGGATACTATCAACCAACAAATTCTAAAGCGATGAACATTATTTTAGAACGACTCAAGGTGTATTAGAAGGTGCATTGTTAAACGAAGCGCCCCCTATTAATTTTACAGATTTTATGGATACCATGGGAGTTAAAGAGAGTCTAGAAGAAAAGAATTATTTACGAAAATATTTAGGATTGCATCCAATTGAAGAAAAAAATATAGAAAAAGTCCCTAGTTATGACCCAATTACCGAAAAAATTAGAAAAATAACGGGTAGACAAAAGCAAGATAAAAAGTTATTTTCGCCTACAACCGGAGTAAGTTATGAAAATAGAAACATAAATTCAGGTAATTTTAAAAAGGGAATTAAATATGTCGAGTATGACGGCAATAGTTCAACACCTATAAAAGTCGGTGTAATAAATCCATAAGATATATAATATAAAATGGCAAATTGTAAATATAAAACTGTAAAAATTAAAAAGTCTACAAAAAAAGATAAAAAATTAATGGCAATTTTTGATAATTTAAAAACAGTTCATTTCGGTGCAAAAGGTTATACAGATTTTACTACAAATAAAGATGTAAAAAGAAAAATAAATTATCTCAAACGTCATAAACCCAATGAAAATTGGAGTACATGTGATACTCCCGGTTCGCTTTCAAAACATTTATTATGGGGTAATTCCACTTTATTAGAAAAAAATATTAATAAATATAAAAGAACATTTAATTTAAAATGAATATAGAAAAAGATCTTTTAATTGTGGAAGCCGAAAGAATATTCAAAAATATTCCCAAAGCACATATTGAACTTTTAGTAGATGATTATTTAAATAGAACCGAATATTACACTGAATTAGCCAATGGAAATATCGAAATTTCTAAACCAAAAATTAGGGACACGGAAGCAAATATTAAAAATCAATCTTTTATTAGTATAGATAATGAATAATATAATTTCATCACGAACTATATATTTAAATAGTGAAGAAAATTCGGCAGGTGATTCTCGAAGAATATATGTAAATATACCTACAGCTTTATTAAATTATAGAGCTACAAGTAAATTACGTGTTGTCTTGAATTCCTTTTCGGCTGCTAAAACATGGTACACTATTAATAATTTTAATGGAATATTCTTTATAGGAAAAATCGATACTAATAAATTATTTCCCGTAGAAATTCCTTTTGCAAATTATACAGAATTAGCTCAATTAGAAACAGTTTTAAGTACAAATATAAAAGCAGTTTTAGATAATGAATTTGCATATACCGGAACGGTTACCGTAGAATATAATGGTAACCCTATCGGATTATAAAAATAAGTTTAAAATTACTTTATCAATTGCAGTTCCGAATATTAAGTTTGTTTCTTTTTCAGTTAGAAATGAATTCAATGCAAACAATCCTTTGCAAGCTGAACTACAAACTAAAGTTATAGGTCCAAGCAAATATAACGACGCCGACGAAATTTTAGGCGGGCGTGTAAATAGACAAACTAACAATTTATCAAATGTTTCTCAATTAATTGATTTATTCGAAATAAAAACAGCGGACACCATATTCGAAAGTTATTATCCTTGTAATTTGCAAACAAATGATGCACTATATTTGCGAATATCAAGTTTGCCTACTAACAATGTTGAGTCTACAAATTTATCCGCTATAAGTAGTGATAGCACTTCTTTAATTGCTAGCGATATTTTTGCTAAAATTCTTTTACCAAATGACTTGACTACAAACTTTATAGATTTTTTAAATCCAAATGACAATTTTGCTATTGACATTTCAGGATCACAATTGACTGAATTAAAATTTGTCTTGACCGACTCTAAAAACATACCCATACCTTTAGTTTCCCCCACGGAAGCACGGGACGGAAGTATAAGTTATTCTATGTCAATAATTATCAAAGAACTTTCACAATTTTAAAAAATTTTATTTATGTTACTAATATATTATATATAAAAGAATGTCTTTGCCATTAACTCTTGCGTACGCACTTCAAAAAGTTTCCGGGTATAGCACTAATTATTTTAGGCTTGAAACCACAAATCAAGACACCGCAACAAATAATTCTACAATCACTCTAAATCTTCCGTCAAACGTAATTATAAATTTAAAATCACTTTCGATGCATTGTGAAGCTCGAGCGAACGATGCCGATATTACCATTCCGGGAGGTGCTGATTTTTTGAGAACAATGCTTCCAAATGGTTTAGAAAAATTAATCTCTCGGGTAGAATGCACGGCTGGAGGTGTGCAAATCCAAAGTGGTTATAATGGTTATAGCACCGTCGCTACGGTTCTAGACCATTTACAAACTACTTTAAATAAAGAAATTAGTTATCAAAGAGTTTTACAAAACCAAGAAATTGAAGTGACCGACCTTGATTATTATAAAACATTTCGACCTTTTATAATTCAAGAATTTAGAAGCTTTATAGGAGAGAGCGAGCCGAGTTATTTAGATACATCTCTTTTGCCCCCTATTCAACTTCGATTTTATTTGCATGGTCCGGAAGTTTTAGGTGCTGTTCAAAATAGCTTGGGATTAGGAAATGGTTTAAATAACGACGGTCAACAAGCTTTAATTTCAGGTGGAAGATTTACTTTACAAAAACTTTATTTTACAATTGAAACTATCACCTTCTCAAATGGAGTCTATGATTCGGCAGTCGACGCAAAATTAAAAAGAGATGGATTTCTTGAAATTCCGTTCAAGAATTACTATTCTTTCACATCTTCACACGACGGTATGAATAAATCTACACGATTTAGTTTAAGTTCTCAATCGATTGATGAAATATATGCTGTCCAACGTATAGGGGATTATCAAACCAAATCTCTCGGTCTTGTGCAAATCGACAATAAAATCGGTCCTACTTATATACCAAGTTACTTTGACTTCAAATCTGGAAGATTAGGAAGTGGACAATTCAATGTGAATAATCTTTATATTCCAAATTACCGAAACGATGCATTAGGATATTTCAATTCGATGTGTGTGGCGAAAGCTGACCAATATATGACAAAATGTGGTTGTAAAGTCAATAGTTTTGAAGATTGGGTAAACCATTATTTCACTTTTATGGTTCGCTTAAATATGTCTAGTGATATGGGCGTACGCTCAATTTCTGGTTTAGACTCTCGTGGTATTAATACAATGATGTATTTAGAGACTAGTGAAGGTACAAACACAACTGAAGAAGTATTAACAAATAATGAAGTGTTTGTATTTTGTGCGTGTACAAGTGTTTTGCGTGTAGGTGTTGGGCGTATGATTGAATTGATTGTTTAAATGTTTATTTGTTATTATACATAATAAAAAAATGAATCGATTTCAACCAAATGACTCGCCTGCAAGTTTAGGTGAACGTATAGGTCAAAATAAAGCTGAATTACCACCATCTCTAATGCAAATGTCCGGGTTTAGACCACCTTCTATGCAACAATTGCCTTGTAAATCCATAAGTGACATAACTTTACCCCCAGCCAAAATTTCAAATGTAAATGAATTAGCTGGATATAAATCTTATATTTTTGGACATGGAGATAAACCAACTTTAAAAACTTCAATGTTTACCTTTCCCGAACAACATCCTTTAAATAATCCAATTCTAAAACCTGCAAATTCTTTCTTTGTGTGATATATTATATACAATGTCTAGTTTTGGAAAAGAATTAATCATGAATAAAAATGTTAATGTAGGAAATGGAGTATTTATTGGTGAAAAAAATAAAACAACAAAAACAACTTTACAAATGGTTGGAGCTGATATTTATTTAGATATTGACGGTTCTCAAAGCGGTGACCCCGGTATTGTAAATTTGAATATGGCTGCAAAAGCAAATAAAATGAAAGTAAGATTTGATGGTTTGCCTATCGTAGATACAACTAATGTTCCTCCGATTGAAGCAATTACACAAGTAAATGGATTATATGTATTCAAAGCGAATTCAACTGATAAATTTGGAACTGTATGTATGAAACTTGCTCAACCGTAAATTTAAAAATCATATTATAATATATATATATATAAATGAGTTCTTTCGGCAAAAATGTATTTCTTAAAACTTTAAACAATGTAACCGACCCTGGTCCTAATCCTACCGTTCCCGACCCATTAACAATTAATCAATTAAATGTAAATCAAATTGGAGATAACTCAAATCCTTGCCAAACAATTCATATGGCTTCAGATTTTTTATACCGTGGAGATATTTCATTTATTGACAATTCTGATGTAAATAATCAAAGAGAATTTATGAAATTACAGACTGACGGTGATTTGAATTTAGTGAATAATATTAATTTTTATGATTTTATTTTAAATAATCCTGCAAGTAAATCAAAATTTTCGATAGGTTTAGATGAACTTGATAGTTCTTTTGAAATTAAATCTTTAGATCCTGTTTCTCAAACGAGATTGAAAATAGGAGACAATGGTATAAATGAATGGTCCTTTATGCAAACAACATTGAATGTAGAACCGAATGGAGCCGGTGTACTTTTAAATGATGGACCTCTAATTTTAAACACAGGTGATATCACTTTGAATTCTGGAAAATTTATTGGTGACGGTTCTTTGCTTCAAAACTTGCCTTCCGGGGCTAACCAAAATTTACAATCTGTTACCGACCAAGGAAGTACAACTAGTACAAATGATATTTCTTTTACGGGAACCGGAAAACTTATAATAAATCAAGAAGAATGTGATGGAAATTTATTTAGAATTAAAGCGGGCACAGCGGGTAATGGATTGGTATCTATTGGCGAAACAACTCAAAATGACGGTTTTCCAAATGCAAACCGTTCGGTTTTGATAGGTAGAAATAGTGGGGCTTTTAATTGTTTGAACGATTCAATATGCATAGGTTCGGGTGCCGGGAACAATCAATGTAATGCTTTCGTCGTAAACGTTGGGGACGACGCTGGGCAAAGCTTTGCTTCCGTGAATTCAGTCAATATTGGAAAATTCGCGGGTGAATATTTGGCGCGGGCGAGAGTTCAATTAATATAGGTGCTTTGAGCGGTCAAAATTCTTCACAAAGTGCGACGGCTCTGGATAACACTATAATTTTAAACGCAAGTGGTGTTGAACACTACTATAGTACCGACTATAGCGTACCATTTATATAAACAAAATAACTGAATAATAAATACAAGAAATAATTACGTAATAAATAGGGAATAAATTACGTGATTAAATGTGAGTACGATAAAAAATAAATAAATAATCTACAATAATAAATAAATAAAAAAATCTACAATAAAAAGATAAAGATAAAATTGAAAGTAAATAAAAAGTAAATTAATTAATGTTTCAATAAGATATATGTTAATTGTTCTTAAATCATTCATCCAAATTCCCACCATATGTTTCCTTCATTTGTTTTCCAACCCATTTTCCCTATTTTCATTTTACCTTTACCTTTATGGTCTTGTACCCAATAATAAGCATTCAAGAAACATAAGCTTGGTAAAGAATATTTGTTCTTTTTTACTTGAGTTCTTGTACTAATTCCATTTTTTTCATTATCTTTTTCAAATTTTTTGATAACATCAAAAACATTGATGCAAGCATCTTTTAATTCATCACCTTCATATTTTTCATAATATCTTGTTTTGTCACTTATATTACGAAACATAAAAATAAAATCTTCATTCATTATCGGAGTTGGGTCATAAATAGAACCATCCTTACGTTCAATCCAACAATGTAAGTCTAATGTATTCATCTTGCTTTGTTTACACTATTGAGTTACACTCTTTAAGTGGATTTTATTTTTTGAGGTTTTTTGTCCCCCTGAAAAAACCGAAGAAATTCACACAATTAAATTAAAAGGAAATCTTGCAGGTCCTCGGTTGTTATTATTTGTTGGTAAATTTGCAATAGGTCGTGATGTCACTTGTGGTGATTGAATATTTGCAGATTTAATTAACTTTTTCTTTTTGGAATATTTTTTACGAGGTTTCGTGTCTTTTTTGGAATGATATTCTTTGGCACATTTTTTTAATGTTTCGTTCCATTCAGCACGAGTCATAAATGTGTATATATTAATATATATATTTTTATGGTTGATTAGCTCTACTTGCACGTTGTCCTCTTGTATACATTTGCGGACTTGCTTCTTCTTCTATAATTTCTACACCACTAATATCATCATCGTCATCATCATTATCATCGTCAGCCGAAGGTGTTCTATCCTTTTGACCTGAATTAAATAATGCTTGTCTTAAAAAAGGATTTATTATCATTCTTTTTGATGGTCCAGATTCTCCTTGATTTATTGGAGTTCCTTTTTCCAAACTTTGTAAAAAGTCTTCTTCTTCTTGAAATTCAGATTCAGGTGATATAGGAGTGCTTATTGGAGTTTCTACATCAGATTCACTTAAATCAGCAAACCTTTGTAAATTGTCCGCTCTTGTATATTTTCCCGGAACAAAAACATTGACATCACTTCTTTTCAAATTTTGAATCAAATCAAATGAATTTATCATAGGACTTTGAGAAATAGAAGTATAGAATTCAACACTATTTTGAGAAGGAGCGGTCATAGCATAATTATTAGAAGCTAATTTAGAGTATCCATGAAATATTGATTTATTAGATGCAGCATTTCTAAAGCCTAATTCGTTTAGACAATATTGTTTGACAATATCATCAGTCAATATCTTTCGCATATATTTTATAATATTACATATATATTAATTGTTTCGTCTATTTTGTTGTTTATCCGCAGGATGAGGTGGTCTTAAAATTCTTCCATACCGCCTTAATTGATGACGAGCTTTACATTGAATTTTATTTCCAAATTGACGACCTTGAGGTGTAGGGTCTTTATATCCACAATAAACATTATTATTCAGCCTTCGTTGAGCCTGTGTTTGATTAGCTCTTACCATAACAATATATATAATACAATCGATAAAAATCATCGTAAATCAATTTCCGTTTCATTATCTTTATTATTTTTATTTTGACTTCTTGTCCTTTTAGATATTCGATTAGAAGATGAGACACCTTCTTTCCTAAGAGTTCTTTCTTGTTTATTTTGTTTAGAAACTAATTCAGAAACGGTAGGTTCATCACTGGATTTCTTATTATAAGAATTGTTACCTTGGACTTCCAATAATTCTCGTGGTTTATATCGACGTGCCAAAGTTTCTTTACCGTCTTCGATGATATAACTCAATCCTTTCATAGATTTTACTTTATATATTTTTGTCGACCATCGTTGAGATTCTTTATCAAACGTTTTAGTTTTAATTTTAATCCTAACTTTATCACCCGGTTTTATATCTATTTTTTCAAGAAGCTTATTCAATTTATTCCTTTTCAATAAAATATTTCTGATGGTCTTTGTTAGGTTCATATTATCAGGAGTTGATTTATCGATATTTGCAGAATTTTGTGTACTATTATAATTTTTGACAACAGTATCCAAATAATCAATCCAGTTTACGGTGTCTTTACTTTTTTCTATTTTTTTAAATTTCAATTTTAATGTTCTATTGAATCTTTCTATCATACCCATAGTAGTATGGTCTTCGGTTTCATTTAAATAATGCTCAATATTGTTGTCCTTTAATAATTTTTTCATAGATTTATTTGTAAATTCTACACCATTGTCCGTAGTCAATACATTCATTTTTGAATCTTTTATTAACTTTTTAAAAGCAGGAATTATTCCTTCAGCAGAATCAATGTTTTTGTTATTTTTGTCTTTAACAGTTTTTGATTTTAATGGATATGCATAAGCCTTTCGTGTATTGATATTGATAGCCGTCAATATAACGGAGTAGCCTCTATTTTGTTTTTTGAATTCAGGAATAAATGCTAAATCAGTCTGAACATAATTCTTGTTAGGGTCTTTACCGTAAATAGGAAATAATTCTTTTCTATTGATTTTCTTTTTTTGAGAAAATGTTTGATTGACTTCAGTTGCTTCGATGGCTTCCTTAACTTGTTTTTGTGTGACCTTATAGCCAAGAGATTTTAATTTGGCCGTGAATGGTGATACAGCACTTAATCCTATTTCGGGGTCTAAATAAAAGTCTTGTATTTGTTTTTCAGTGATTGACTTGCTCATTATTATAAAGGAATATCTTTATGTCCCCAAGGTAGGATATTAAATGTTTCCCACTGAATATATGCTTTATCATAATTCAATGAAAATGATTTCGTTTCGGTTCGTGTTTCTATACCAAGAGCTGCATAATGTTTGTTTTCGTCAATTTTTCTCGGTTTTCTAAGAACATCGTATTTTAATTCCACAATTTTTTCGTGATTGTATAAAATGATATCTTTAATTTCTTCATGATTGATACTTTGAGAATTTTCATAATTTAATGGAAATCCTTTTACCTTAGTCATCGTTGTTCCATCAACAAATTTCAACGAATATGATTTAGGTGCGGTCGATACAAATTCAATACATTTCTTATATATTTTTTTCTTATCATTGTATAGCTCGTCAGTCAATTCTCCAAGATAATCACCAAGTTGTTCTGTGTATACTTGTTTGTTTGTTTCATTTTCGATGTATATCACCGAGTCAATATCATGAGATAGAACTTTACCAAATCCTACATCGTCCATAATGTTGAATGCTTGTTTATTTGGTGCATCTTCAATGTATACCACTGAGTCGGTATCGTGATATAAAACTTTGTCGAATCCTACATCGTCCATTAAATTGTATAATTTTATTCTTGCATGTGCAGTTGTAAAAACCCCAATAACTTCATTGACGGTACAGTTCGTTTCAGAATATTCACTTAATACATTAAAACCAACTTGATATTTAACATCACCAGTTTTGTTTTTTATTGGCTGAATTAGAACATTGTCATTTCTTGAATCTGATAAAATATCATAAACTTCAGCACTATTCATGAATTTGTTTTGTCTTTTATTTGGTTTCAAACAATATCTACCCCACAAGTTGTTGAGAAATAATTTAGCAATAGTTCTCAATCCTTCATTTTTATTTATTTTATCTTTTTCTAATAATATACCTTCCTTTTCAAAATATTTTTTAATATACAAATCTTTGTCTTTTTCGCTTTGTACCCACTCAGGATAATCGTTTGCCTCTTGTTTTATTTTTAAAAAAGTATTAATAAAACTTTCAAAAATAGTATAAGATGTATTTTCCCAGTGGACAATCTGATGTATTTTTTCAATTGTGTATCCTTTTTTCAACGATAATTTTACTTCTTCCGTGCACCACGTTCCAGTCATTTTTGTCAAAGGAAAAGTCAATTTCTCCATTTTAGACTGTCCCAAGGTCCTCAATGGTAAAACTGCCATTTCCAAATCATTTGGTGGAATTATGGTGCATTTTATAACTCCAAAGAATTGTTCAATATCAGTGACTCCTTTCAAATCAATTTCTTGATATATTTTTGTAGGATGACCTAATGGAAATTTACAATATTTCAAGACATAAGGATACAAGCTTGTGAAATCTACATACCTAATGGTTTCTCCTTTTTTACATTTATAATACAATCTTTTAGGGTCTGTTCTCCCACCAAATAATGCATCTCTGAACACGATAGGTGTGTTATAACTATTTACGAAATCGATAACATTTTGGTCATTTTTTTGTAATTCTTTAAAATCACTTTCCCACATAATTTCTATGTTGTATCCAAGACTTCGAATTTTTTCCAATCTTTTTTTGGTCTCATCGTACAGTTGATAAAATGTTTTATTTGTGGTATAATTTTTTCTAAACATATTCTTACCATTTGTTTCTGGATTTCCATGCCAATAATCTCCAAGAAATTCATATATAGTATTTGTTGCAGGGTCATAACCATCACATATTTGTGCCTTTCATTGTTTCCAAAATGGAAATGAGGAATTTTATATTCTTTGATTAAATTATCAATTTTATTTGTATGTTTTACATATTCCAACCAAATGTCACCTATTTTTGATTGTTGTTTAGCTCCTATGACACTATTCAAAATAGCTATGGAATTTTCAGGCATATGCAAATACCTATGAATTGTTTGTGTCAATGATGCAATCGTTAAATAGGCTGTGGGGTCAATTTCTTCATTTGTAATTTCTAAAATTTTCTTTCTATATTCCATCCATCCTAATCGTAAAATTCTTACATCACTTTGACAATAATCTAATATTTCTTTTTGCATATCAAATATATATTCATCGTTTGTCATTTGTTTATGCCACTCCAAAAATTCATTTCGGCTATCCTCTTTCATTTGATTATAACCATAAAATGATATATCGGGAATTTCGCCTACATAATTTTTATTTTCAGGGGTATTAAACTTGTGAGGAAAAAAACCTTTCTTCTCACCTTTTAAATCGAATATTTTTGAGAATTTACTCAATGGACTTGTTAAATGTAGATAGCTGTCCATTAATGTCACGTTTTGATATTTTAGATACATTATATTATCACCATTTTGTACCGTTTCAGGAATTTCATCCATCGTTGTTATTATGTATTCTATGATAAGTACATAATCATACTTACTACCATTATGTGCTATAAAAGTAAATCCTTTGTGTTTATTAGCAAATGAAAATTTGCAAACTTCTTCAATATTGTTGTGAATAAATGATTGTCCGTTTGAATATTGTGTAACACTCAGATTCACTTCGTGCTTTGTTTTATTGTATGCTTCAAAATCAAAAAATCCTATTTTACTTTCATCAACAACATCTTTTGGTTTCTTTGGTGTAATGTAACATTGATTTTTATGTGTGCTCATGTCACAATATAATTTACAATTTAGACAAAACTCATACCCACAAATGTGCTCTTTTTCTTTTCTTATGTCATATGATTTTTTGCATTCACCTTTGCATCTATGAAAGTATAGACAAGCTGTTCCTTTTTTATGTAAATCATAACATTTTTTATTTTCAAATTTATTATTACAATCTTTACAATAGATTGCTTCCTCGCAGTTTAAAATCAGTTTGTTTCCCTTTTTTGAAAAGTCACACAATTTACTTTTGCATTTACAACATCTTGGTCGGTCGGCTATTCCATAAAAAGCTTCGATTTTCGTTATTGGTTCGTAGTGTCCGATACTTGAATTTAAATGGTAATATACAAAATTCCATTCAGGTCTATCGGGTAAACCTTCCTTGGATGGTGGGTACATAATTGTACAACCTAAATCAGTCATTCCATGAATTGTAATATTTCTATTGAATTTTTCTTCAAAGACATGAATATCATCAAATCCTATACCGTCTTGAGAATCAAATCCTAATTCTTGCATCAAATTTATACCTTCTTTTGTTAAACGATTTTTCTTATTATTGCAAACATTGTTATAAATATTGTATGTTATTTCTTCATTGTCTTTTTTATCTTTGTAATTTATAATAATGCAAGATTTAGCAAAACATTGTTCATCCTTGACGGTAATGCAACTCTTCTTCTTTTTTAATTCCTCCACAGATTTTGGAACCGACAATGGTTGACCTTTTCCATTAATTTTTTTGAAATTTAATAAAGAAATTGTGATGAAATTCACAGCCCCTCTATCATCTCCGGACTGAATCATTCCTTCTAATTTTTTGTAAAATTCGATTTCATTTTTTGCACTTAAAAATTCCGAAGAACCATCTTGAAAGTTTACACCAAACTGAAAATGTTTTACATCTTCCGAAGCTTGGTCAATTTTTTTATTAATCAAATTAATCCAATAATTCAAAGGTTTACTAAGAAATCTATTAAACTTGATTTTCATAGATACTCCGGAATTTCCACCTTTATCGACAAAATCTTTTGTAACGTCTTTATCCGTAAATTGTTCTTCATATTCTTGTCTAGAAAGCAACTCATTAAGGACTATCAAGTCCTCATTTTCTTTTTCAAATTTCTTTATTTCTGATTGTAATTTTTGTTGTTTATTTTCTTTGGTAAATTCTTTGTCTATTTTCTTTTTTTCAATTTGATTAATTTTACTCCATTGTTCCTTTGTCAATTGTCTTGAACTTGATGCTTTCAAATTTCCGGCCCTATGGTTTTTGACTTTCTTGAGATTGGTTTTCGTTGCTTTGGTCAATGGAGCTTTGCCTTTATCATCTTTTTTGTCTTTATCATTAGACTTTTTCGGTGGCATTATTATTATACAATATATTTCTTATTACTAAATTGTAACGTATTCTTTAGGTGGTTTTTGTTACATTCAACCTTTCCAAAAATTTGTTTTGAATTTCCATATATTTTTCAAAGTCTTCAGGATTTTCTTTGATTTTATTGGAGAATGTTTCAACAATTTTTACTTTATCTATACCATGCTTTTCCATCGTTGAAACACCGACATTTTTATTTAACAAAATTCGGTCTAAGGTTAGATTCTTTTGTAACAATGGTTTGTTGGCTTCATAATATTTCCCTTTGTCTCTCCTATTCATATCTAAAGGCTTTTTATAATACACCTTACCATTCTTAGAAGTAACCTTCATATACTTAGGAGAATGTGTATCAATTTCACTCATTGTTATAATATAGAACTTATAATCTTTAAGCAGATTCAAACACATTTTTATCAATACTTAATTCTTTTGAATTCATGATATCTCTTTCGCACTTTATACAAAGACAATCTAATTGTTTACATCGAGACCGTCTCATATTATATCCTATAGCATGAATCAAAGCAACGATAATTGTCCCAAATTGAAAGACATCACACGTATTTATTTCAAACATTATACATTAAACTGATTTTATTTTCCAGTTAGAGTTAAAGTAAGAGTAAAAGTTAAAGTTGGAGTTAAAGTTAGAATTTAAATCAAAGTCATTAAAAATAAATAGAAATGATAAGTAATGATTAGAAAATTATTTTCTTGTGTATTCTAATATGGGTTTCAAGAAAGGTGAAAAAATTACTGATGAGGCTACTTTAGAACGATTAAAAGTTGCTCGATTAAAAGCTATGGAAACAAGAAGAAAGAATTCTGAAGCCAAAAAGGATATCAAACTTGCTAAGGAATTAGAAAACAAAAAAGTGTTGGAGGCTGCTCAAAATAAAATAAAATCATCGATAAAAGAACCTGAAATTCCTGAAAAATTCGAAAAAAATCAGAACCCGAAATCATCGACAAAAAATATGCTAAAAAATCAAAAAAGAAACCTGTGATTGTTGTGGAATCTGATAGTGAAACTTCGGGTAGTTCAAGTGACGATGAACATCAACCTCAAGTGATTATCAAAAAATCAAAAAAGAAAGACAAAGTTTCAAAAACGGAAGGAAAGCCAAACGCAGCACCTCCGACTTATCATGACGTTTTGAATTTAGACCCTCATTTTCATAAAACATTCAAATCATTGTTTCCAGAATTTTGAAAGAATATTTGTATCATTTATTTTTCCAATAGTCTTTCCCATAAGAAACAAATATCTCTTGCTTCTTTTTTACATTTGATGTTAATCGAACATTTCCTACAGAATTTATTTTAGCATTATTTTTGCATTTGATTCTTTTGGCACTTTGAGGGGTACAATCATTGAATTTCCCGGCAACTGAATTTGTTTTTGATGCATCATAAAACAGATTGTTATTCTTTTTCCAAATATGTGTTCTTCGATTCAATGGAGGTAACTCATTCATTGTCAATCGTTGTGTGCCGACGGTGTATCGACCAACTAACTTATCTTTTTTCAAGTCTTCTTTGGCATATATACCAAGACCTGAATTTGGAATACTACTTTCCTTTATATCTACTACTCTATGAACATAACAATAAGGACTATATTTACAAGTTATATTTTTACATTGATTTCCACTACTTTTTGAAATAGCTATACACCGTTCACAAGATGTTTTCTTCATAAATTATGGATTTATTTTTTCAGGAATTATGAATTCATCAAATCGTTTTCGAAACATCGATGGATGATTGTCTTTCTTATGTAAATCGATTAATAGAAATGAATGTTGTTCATTGATAGCATGTGTATATACTTCATAGAAAGTCGTTTCGTCAATTTCACCGGCACAAGATTCATATATTTCTTGTAATTCTTTTTTGTCTTTCATTTTGAATATAGCTAAAGAAGTTGCATTATTCTTCACGGCCCGTGGACAACCACCAAATTGAGATTTAAAATTCTGAATAGCAATAAAACAACTTATTCCTAAAGCACCACCGGTTTCAAAATCAGCAATATGTCGATGTCTTGTGATAAAATTGAGAAATTTAGGAGTTCGAAACAAATTCGTTGATTGACAATCATCGACAAAAACAGCCAATATAGGTCGTTCACCATTATATTTATGAACGGGTTTTTCGAAACCGTCTGATGTCAAAAATTCTAACAATAATTCTGGGTCGATATCATCGATAAAGATATTTCTATTATTTAATTTATCCATCAATAAATTCCATTTTTTCAAGTCTTCATGATATTTTAGATATATATCTCTTTCTTCTTCCGCTTTTTGAATAATATCATTGATAACATTAACACCATCGTTGGGTTCGTACACATCTTCGGAGTCGATATCTAATGATTTCATTAATTTTTTGTTTGAATTAAATGTAGGACTTATTACAAATATTCGATGTAATGACCCTTCTTTTTTCAACATTTTCAAATAGTTAGTCACAGCCACAGATTTTCCCGAATTTCTTTTCCCTATAAAAATTGAATTTTGGTGAGCCTTTAACATGTTCGGTCCGGTTTTGATATTGAAAGCACTTCCACTTGGCACATCGATGTTCATATCTTTTACCTTTACAATCTTCATTAAAGATATATGTATAGTTTGTTTATTATTTTTTTAAAAGAAACTAAAGTAATGATAAACTTACATAACGATGATTGTTTTAACATTTTCCCTAACATACCAAGAAATTCAATAGACCTTTTCATTTGTGATTTACCATATGGTCAAACAAATTGTTCTTGGGATAAGATTCCTTTCGATTTAGATAAATTATGGATTGAATTAAAAAGAATTGGTACAAGACATTCAGCCTATATATTTACTACAACGACCAAATTTGGACATACCATTCGACGGCTAATCGATGATATTTGATGTCAAATCGATAATATTTGATGACTACTCTAAAAATGCCGTTGCACGACTAAAGCTATGGATAAGGCTATGTAAAGTCTGGATAAAAGAAAATTTCCGAAGCCAAAAAAGATATCAAACTTGCGAAACATTTTTTTAAAAAATAGAGGCTGCACAAAATCAAATTAAACCAACAATAAAAGAAGCCGAAATTGTTACGATGAAATCATGGAATAAAGCTGAACTGGACATCATTGAAAAAATATATGTTAGAAAATCAAAAAAGAAATTTGTGATTGTTGTGGAATCCGATAACATTCGATGCCCGCTCGATAATGTTAGATGTCTGTTCGATAATATTCGAAGATTGGTTGATAATACTCGATGCCTACTCGATAACACTCGATGACCACTCGATAATATTCAATGTCCAACCGATAATATTCGATGACTACCCGATAACATTTAATGAATGTTCGATAATATTCGATGACTACCCGATAACGTCCAATGATTGTTCGATAATATTCGATGATTGTTCGATAACATGCAATGACCACTCGATAACATTCGATGACCACTCGATAATATTCAATGACTAACCGATAATATTCGGTTACTTCTCGATGATATACGACGACTACTCGATAATCTTCGATGATTTCTCGATAACATGCGATGAATATTCGATAACATACGATGACCACTCGATAATATTCGATGACTACTCGATGATAGTCGACGACTCCTCGATAATATTCGATGATTTATCGATAATATTCGATGACGGCTCGATGATATTTGATGACTACTCGATAATAATTTATGGTTGTTCGATAACATTCGATGAATGTTCGATAACATGCGACGTAGCCACTCGATAACATTCGACGATTGCTCGATGATATTCGATGACTATCCGATAATACTCGATAACTGCTCGATAATATTCGATGACATATCGATAAGTTTCGATGATTGCTCGATAATATTTGTCATATGACAGTCAAAAATCGTCGGTCATACCCCAAAAATCGTCGGTCATAACCACATGACATCCTATGACAGTCGAAAATCGTCGGTCATACCCCCAAAATCGTCGGTCATAGCCACATGACATTCAAAATTCGTCAGTCATACCCCAAAAATCGTCGGTCATAGCCACATGACATCCTTATGGCCGGTCGAAATTAGTCGGTCACACCCCAAAAATCGTCGGTCATAGCCACATGACATCCTATGACATGACATGACAGTCCAAAATCGTCGGTCATACCCCAGAAATCGTCGGTCATAGCCACATGACATCATATGACAGTCGAAAAAGGTCGGTCATACCTCGTCTTTGTCACTCAAAGAAATATCTTGCATGTAGTCTTTGTCACTCATTTCGAATCTTGCATGTGGTCTTTGTCACTCATTAAAAATCTTGCATGTAGTCTGTGTCACCCTTCCGCAAATTCTACACCGCAAGATTCCATCTGATAATGGTGTTACAAGCATTAAATCTGTTAATTTTTAAATCTAATGGTGTACACTGTTTTAAGTGAAGTGAGTCACCTGTGTCAAGTAGATTTGTAAAGTAGTGTCACTAATTTTTTTCATTTGATTTTATTTCGTCACCCAAACAAATCTGGACAGTGAGTTGTGTCACTAAAAAATATCTTTGATGTGAGGTGAGTCACCCTACACAGAATGACTATGACTGGTCACAAAAACACAGATGACAGATGACAGATGACATATGACATATGACATATGACATATGACATAAAAAAAAAGAATTTTTTCAAAAAATAAAAAAGGTTCGGAAACATAAACCGATGACCCTCATATAAAAAAATCTTCTAAATTCGATTATTTTCGTGCTGAACATTGCACAAAATCGATTTTGGGACTTTTTTCCCGGCAAACATTGAAAAAATCGCAGTCCCTCGGTAGTCATCGAAAATTATCGAGTAGTCATCAAGTATTGTGAGGTAGTCATTAAATATCATCGAGCACTCATTAATTATTATCGAGCAGTCATCAAATATTATCGAGCAGTTATCGATTGTTATCGAGTAGTTATCGATTATTATCGAGAAGTTATCGATTATTATCGAGAAGTTATAGATTATTATCGAGAAGTTATCGAAAATTATCGAGTAGTTATCAAATGTTATCGAGTGGTCATCGAAAATTATCGAGTGGTCGTCGAAAATTATCGAACAGTCATCTAACGTCATCGAGTAGTCATCGAATAATATCGGACAGTCATCGAATATTACAGAATAGTCATCGAATACTATCGAGTAGATTTGGAATATTATCGAGTGGTCATCGAATATTATCGAGCAATCATGGAATGTTATCGAGTAGTCATCAAATAATATCGGGTAGTCGTCGAATATTATCGAGTAGTTTTGGAATATTATCAAGCGGTCATCAAGTATTGTCGAATAGTCATCAAATGATATCAAGAAATTTTCGAATATTATCGCGAAATCATCGAATTTTATCGGTTTATCATCGAATATTAACAAATAATCATCGAACATCATCGAGTATATAGCGAATATTATCGAGTGGTCATCGAATATTATCGGGTAGTCATCAAGGTTTTGTCGAGTAGTCATCGAATGATATCGAACACTCATCAATTATTGTCGAATAGTCATCAAATATTGTCGAATGTGGTTTTTCTCATCTCAAGAAATCATCGAATGTCATCGAGTAATCATAGAATATTATCGCAAAATCATTGATTTTTATCGGTTTATCATTGAATATTAACAAATAATCAACGAACATCGAGTAGTCATGCAATGCCATCGAATAGTTATCAAATAATATCGAGTAGTCATCGAATGCCATCAAGATACTCATCGAGCATCATCGAATAGTCATTGAACATGTCTAAACATCGAGTAGACTAAAAATTAAATGAACGACATCGAGGTGTGCTTAATACTACCCATTACTTATCGTTCGCTAACGAGAGTTCATTGAGAATCGTTATTAGAAGTCGTCAACTATTAGCAGACATTTATTGAATTATGGGTTTTGCAATTTTACCACAACAATTTGTCAGCATAATAATTGTTTGTTCCTGTTTTATTCCTGTTTTATTATGTCTTAACTTGTATAACTTCCTCCTTTGGTTAGCATACTTGATACCTTTCGATTTAATATAAGATGGATAGTCCACCATACCGCACGCACCGACACTCGCTAATTTTCTATCAGTTTTCTTATCAAACACATCAATCTTCTTATCTTTATTTGTTGATATCTTGACATATACATTCAATTTGTTTGCTTTATCTTTAGTGTATTGAGATATTGAATACTTACAAGTCATTTATATAGTCTATGTTATTATATTAGTATGCAAGGGTCTTTGTGCTCACCATTGAATAATTTCTGCAACAAAAAGGTGTTAAATTCATCGAACAAGATACTTAATTTTCAAAATAACAATAATGTTTATTCAGTTTCAGATTTGAATAAAAGGTATGAGTCAAATGAAAGTGAAAAGAAACGATATAGAGTTCAAATGAATAGCTTGTTCAAACAATTAGGTGACTTACAACCGTCACAAATTCAACAATCATTTTCAAATAGTCTTAGGGAAAAGGCTCTCCATGTTGGAATATCTTCTTATCTCGGTTCAAGAAATTATCAATCTGATTTATTATTTCCGGGCGGTTATGAACATAACACCTATGTGACCGCTCAAAGACAATTGAATAAAGATATTCTCAACAATCGATTCAATATCGACCCGGAGCTTTCAAATTATGACGCCGTAATACTCAATAATGGTAATAATCAAATACATATTGCATATCACGGTGCGTCGTCAAATCCATCCTACTTAAATGAAGATAAAGCGGACATATTTTCGGTGATTAAAGGTAAACATGAAACACGAGATTCATTTTTAAGAGCTGAAAAGGTATATTTAGACACAATGAAAAAGTATCCTAATCATGACATTGAATTGTTAGGGACATCTTTGGGCGGTGCGAAATCCATTCATGTCGGTGAGAAATTCAATGTTCAATCAACGACCATCAATCCATTTCTATCACATATACATACTCCTAAAGTCAATGGAAATGCACCGCAAAATATTCATCGAGTTGTAACTGATTGGGCCACTGCGGGAGCTTTGAAAATACCATCAAATTCAAATAGAAAGTTGTTTCATTACTTCGAAAACAAGAACCCTTATGATTTATTGAAAGCACCGTATCAATATATCACTTCGCCGCATAATCTCAAACAATTCTTTCAAATGCCAAAGAATAACAAAGTTAATAAGGTAAATCTATTGAAATCTACATTTAATACTATAGGGACCGGACTCGATGTGTTGATGTTCGGAAATGCTTTGAATGACGCAAGAAATCTTTCATCAAAAAATGTTGGAAGTGATGAATTTAACAATCGAATTTCAGAAGATTTGAATCCATTAGGACTGTTAGGAGTAAATTTCTATATCGACAAAAATTACTTGCATGATGACGCACCCTTAGAAGCAAGATTATTGGCTGATTATATATCAAACAAAGGTCCTCAAAGAATGACATCATTTGATAGAAGTATAGATAAATCACAATCAAATAAGTATACATCCATCAATGAAAATATGATTAGAGATGAAAATAATAATCTTTTGGTAAATTATGGAACGTGAACACTTAATCAAAAATGCTCAGATTTTGTACCCTGATTTATCCACATTTCATATTGAATTGATTGTTGATGATTATATCAAAAGACCAAAACTATATGACGATATGTATAATGGAAATATTGAATTACCTTTACCATTGAATAGAGATTCAAAGGAAGATATTGAAATGAATAAAAACTATATTGATATTATAAATAGAGATAGTCATGAGTGTAATATCTGAACGTACACTTTATTTATCAAGTGAAGACCTTTCATCGTTTGGTGATTCCAGAATTATCAATATCAATATACCAACACAATTAACAAACTATAAAAATACA
Organism: Cymbomonas tetramitiformis; assembly: GCA_001247695.2. Lineage (NCBI taxonomy): Eukaryota > Viridiplantae > Chlorophyta > Pyramimonadophyceae > Pyramimonadales > Pyramimonadaceae > Cymbomonas > Cymbomonas tetramitiformis. The sequence goes on from LGRX02002131.1 coordinate 24,188, forward strand.
AACAAATTGAAAATAATTGTTAACAGTTTTTCGGCTGCAAAGACTTGGTATACCATCAATGAATATAACGGAATTTTCTATATAGCTGATACAACTTCTGATGATTTGTATGAATGTCGAATACCTGATGGAAATTATACAGATTTAGATGATATTAAAACTGTTTTAGAAACGATTATTTTAGATGTTCTTGTCGCCAACTTTGGGTTTGCAAGGCCTGCAGATAGAGTTGATGTTACTTACGATGGAATTTCTGGACATTTCACTATTACACTTAGTAAACCTGCTCCAAATATCAAATTTGTTGCATTTTCGATAACCGGTGATTTTCAAGCAGTGCCAGGGAGTAATTTAGGTAATGCATTAAACAATATTTTTAATTCTCCCGGTAAATACAATGATGTAGACCAAGTCTTAGGCGGACAAACAAATAAATCAGTTGCCGGTTTAGCAGATTTTTCACAGATTAAAGATTTGTTTGACATCGAAACCGTAAATGAAGTATTTATTTCCAAATTTCCCGGTAATTTGCAAACAAATGACGCTATTTATCTTAGAATTTCATCGTTGCCAACAATCAATTTAGAAAGCACTAACCTTTCCAATAATTCAAAAGAAAATGTTATTATTTCCGGTGATATTTTAGGGAAAATTTTGCTACCTTCAGATTTAACTAAACAATTTATTACTTATTTAGATTACGATGAAAATTTTGCAGTAGACATTCAAGCATCACAATTTACATTTCTTCGTATCACACTTACGGACAAAAAAGCAAGATTACTTCCTACCGCCGTTTCCCAAAATGGAATTGAACAGTCCATAAATTATGCATTATCTTTGAAATTAAAAGAATATGTGAATTAAAATTATATTATATATATTATAGAAAAATGTCTTTACCGTATAGTCTTGCATTTGGACTTCAAAAACTAAGTGGATATAGTACTCAGTATTTTCGCCTTGAAACGACAAACTTGACCGAAGTAAATCCTTACGGTGTTATAACTTTGAATCTTCCAGTTAATGTTTTGTGTAATCTGAAAAGTTTAAGCATGCATTGTAAAGGTCGTGCTAACAATGCTGCCATAGCTTGTACGGACGCCGCAAATCAAGCTGATTCAGTTATCACAACTTTGCCAAATGGAATCGAAAAATTGATTTCTCGTGTAGAAATATACAGCGGTGGAATAGCTATTTCGAGTGGCATGAGTCAATATTCAACGGTATCAGCGGTTTTTGACAATCTTAAAACAACGTTGAATAAAGAAGTATCTTATCAAAGAGTTTTGAAAAATCAAGAAATAAATGTTAATACCGATAGTTATTATCAAGAAGAAAGACCATATATTTTGAATAATTTCCTACAATTTATAGGGGAATCTTCACCTGACTACCTGGATACTGCGTTACTTCCTAGTATCCAAATAAGATTTTTTATGCATGGACCGGAGGTGTTGGGTGCATATCAAAAATCATTGGGGGCCGGTGTTGCATTTAACGGAACAGCGGCAGCAGAACTTGCTGCAAAAGCGACATGGAAATTGACTGATTTGCATTTTACAATTGAAACAATTACATTTTCAAATGGTGTTTACGATAGTGCTGTCGAAAGAAAACTAAAAGAAGATTCTTATATTGAGATGCCTTTCACTAATTATTTTACCTTTCAAGATACTCAAACGGAAATGACTAAATCGAATCGATTCTCTTTGTCGGCACAATCTTTGGATATGTTATACGCTGTTCAAAGGCCTTCAAATTACAGTTCTGTTAATGAAGGTTTGCATAAAATTGATAATAAAATAGGTGCTACTTTCGTTCCAAGTTATTTTAGATTTTATTCCGGAGACATTCAATCTTGGCAATACAATGTCAACTCAATTTATTATCCAAATTATCGTGCCACCGCTCTCGATGCTTTTAACTTGGTCACTATTAGTAAAGCTGATAATTATTCTGACGATTCAGGTTGTAAAGTTAATTCTTTAGAAAATTGGTATAATTCTTATTGGACTGCTATGCTTCGATTGAATATGCCTATGCCAGGGATGGGACCCAGAAATTGTTCAGGAATTGATACGAGAGGTATGAATTCAAGTTTATTTCTTCAAACTCAAAAATCATCGACCGCAGACCCACTTCAAACACCTTTGACGAATAACGAAACATTTATTATTGCACAATGTACAAGTATCATTCGTATTGGTATGGGAAGAATGATTGAAGTGGTTGTATAAAAACTAATTTAATTGTGATTATATATAATTATGGCTGAACAAGCGGGACAAATTTTTGCTTCAAACTTAGGAAATAAACCATTAGGAAAAGTCGATGTTAAATTACCAAATATGATGTTAACTTCAGGCTTTCGAAGTTCTTCGATGATGATTGTTCCATGTAAAACAATACAAGATTTGCTACCACCGGCAAGAGTTTCTAATGTGGACCCTATGTCAGGTTTCAAATCGTATACATTAGGACACGGTAATAAAATTACAAAACAAAATGCTATGTTTTCATTTCCCAATATTCATCCATTAAACAATAAACTGGCACCTTTGGCTCCGACATTCTTTGTGAAATAAATTTAAAAATTGTATTATAATATATAATGACTTCTTTTGGAAATGAGTTTGTATTAGACAAAAACATCAAGGTAAATAACGGTGTGTTTATTGGTGCTAAAGATAAAACAACAAGAACAACTTTTCAAATGATTGGAGCTGATATTATTATGAATATTGATGGTAGTCAAAGCGGTAACCCTGGTGTTACAAGTTTGAATATGGCTGCAAAAGAAAATAAAATGAAAATTAGATTTGAAGGTTTGCCTATCGTAGACACAAATAACGTTCCTCCGATTGAAGAAATTACACAAGTAAATGGATTATATGTATTCAAAACGAATCCAACTGATAAATTTGGAACTGTATACATGAAACTTGCTCAACCGTAAATTTAAAACTTGTGTTATGATATATAATGTCTTCATTTGGAAATAATGTAGTTGCAAGTACATTTAATGGTAAACAAACTCCATCTACAAATGTTCCTGACCCTTTAACAATTAATCAAATAAATGTAAATCAAATAGGTGATAATTCAAACCCTTGTCAAACAATTCATATGGCTTCAGATTTTTTATATCAAAATGATATTGATTTATTGATAATTCTGATGTAAATAATCAAAGAGAATTCATGAAATTACAAACTGATGGTGATTTAAATTTGGTTAATAATATCAATTTTTATGATTTCATTTTGAACAATCCTGCAAGTAAATCAAAATTCTCTATAGGTTTGGATGAACTTGATAGTTCTTTTGAAATTAAATCTTTTGACCCTGTTCCTCAAACAAGATTGAAAATAGGAGACAACGGTATCAATGAATGGTCCTTTATGCAAACCACATTGAATGTAGAACCACTTGGAGCAGGTGTACTTTTAAATGATGGACCTCTAATTTTAAACACCGGTGATATTACTTTAAATTCTGGAAAATTTATTGGTGACGGTTCTTTGCTTCAAAACTTGCCTTCCGGGGCTAACCAAAATTTACAATCTGTTACCGACCAAGGAAGTACAACTACAACGAATGATATTTCTTTTACCGGAACAGGAAAATTTACGATAAATCAAGATGAAATTGATGGTGCTTTAATTAGGATTAGAGGCGGTACTCAAGATGCTAAAATTCGTATTGGCGAAACAACAAGTGATGACGGATATATAAATGCACAACGTGCAATATTAATAGGCAGAAATGCTGGTTCATTCGGTTGTGGAATTGATGTTTTGGCTTTAGGTTCAGGTAGTGGATATGACCAAGCTGGGAATTATTCGGTAAATTTAGGAGATGATTCCGGACAAAGTAACGCCGGTGTGGAATCTGTTTCTGTAGGAAGATTTGCAGGCGAAGTTTTTAGTGGTCTAATTTCAGTGTCATTAGGTTCATATGCTAATAAGAATACCGGAGGAACTTCGTCTGTCAACAATACTATTTGTATAAATGCAACCGGTGTTGAATTAAATTCTGTAAATCCAAGTTCATTTACTGTAAAACCTATAAGACCAAGTCCTGATGTGACATTAGAAAATTTACAATTGTATTATGATTCAGTTTCCGGTGAAATAAAATCTGGTGCAATAAATTCTGGAAGTATTGGTTCATTAAGTCAAGTTTTGGCTGTCGGTAATTCTGGAAATAACATTAATTTAACCGGTGATTTGGATTGTAGTGCTATACGACTTGTAAGTAGCATAGACTGGGCATATACAACGCCAACATCATCATTGACGACCGTAGGAATTCCTTTGACAGGTTTGACAAATGCATATACGGCAACATTACCCACAAGTCCGGTTCCTCATACAGGTGATGTATTTACTTTTAAAAATAATACCGGAGCTACAATAAGTGCCGGAGATATTGTTCAATTTTCTGATGATTTTTCAGATGTAAATGGTATAAAAATATATGCAGCTTCAGCAAGTCAATCTAATCAAAATTGTATGCCTATTGGTGTCTGTGTTCAAAATTCAAACACAGGAAATTCTTGTTTTGTTTGTACAAAAGGATTCACAACTTGCAAAGCTATTGATGGAAGTTATGTTAAAGGTCAAATGTTAGGTTGTGCTCCGGGAGGTTCAGTTAATGCTTCACAAATTACTACAAATAATGTTGGAATTATCGGTGTGTGTATGGAAAGTAAAGTTATAACAACTCCGGGTTCAGGACTGTTGGTTTGGATTAAACCTGATTTTAAATTGTGATTTAATATATATATATATATATCAGATGTCTTCTTTTGGAAATGATATTGTTTGTAAAAATATACAATGTGATACGGTTAATGGAAATGCTCCTACCGGTGGTTCAAGTAAATGGACAAATGCTGGAAATAATAATATTGAAAGAACAAATGGAAACGTAATTGTAAAGAATGAACTGATAGCTGAAACTGTAACAATCAACGACAAATTGGTTGTTGAAAACACTATCGAGATGTTTAGTGGAGGTATACAGGCTGCAGCGGGTGATTTTACTGGTTGTGAATGTATTAATTTGCAAGTCGACAATGTTTCGGCAAAATCTGGAACAATTGTCACTGTTAATAATAATTTACAGGTAAATGGTGCTGCAAAAATCAATGGAAAAACAGAACTGGTCGCACCAGATAATACCACAAATCTTGATTTATTTGGAAATAAAACATCAGGTAATAGTTTCGTAAGTTTAAATACCTCAGGTGTAGATTTATCGAGTGTTTCAACGATATATTTTATAAATTTTCAAACGAAACCTGATTCAGCAGTACCTAAATTTTTTAGTATCAATATGAAAGGTGATATAATAGGATGTAGTGATATAGAATGCAATAACATTATAATTAATGCACAATTAGGTTCCAAGACAAATTTAGAATTACAAGGGCCAAAATCTGCTAATTCAACATTTATAGATTTGAATACATCACTGGTTGATATAGCAGCAGTTGATTCAGTGTATGCTTTGCAGTTTCGAAAACGACCTGATATACCATCAAATGAATTTTTTAGAATTAATATGTTAGGTGATATCCGAGGTGCTAATTTAATAAAAGCTGATGTTGTTCAAACTCCTTTCGCGGATATAAATATTTTGAAAGTAAATAAAGAATTGAATTATGAAGAAATTTCAAGAGTAACTACGCTTTCAGCACCCGGAAATGAAAATATACGAACCATTCAATTTCCTAATGATAGTTTCATTATTTACTTGGATTTTGCTACTATAGCTACTGATGGTACAGACGATATCAAGTTCAAGATAACACACGCCGATACTTCAATTCAACCAAAGATTGGTACGGAATATTTTTTGAGATGTTCAACGATAACGGTCAATACCACAAAAGCAAAAAGATTTACATTAAATTCAAGTGTAAATTATATTGAAGCTGATGACGAAGTTGAGATAAGAATAACGGACATTTCCGGTGAACAATTTGCAAATAACACTTTACGTTTTGTATTGGAATTGATACGTATACCGTATATTTAGTAATAAATTTCTTCGGTTTTTTTCAGGGGGACAAAAAACCTCAAAAATAAAATCCACTTAAAGAGTGTAACTCAATAGGGTAAACAAAGCAAGATGAATACTAATGATAACAAACATTGTTGTATTTGCCTTGAGTCTTTTGACAAGTATGATTTCATTTGCCAAAGTTGTAACGAAGGATTAATATGTGATGATTGTACTTATGAGTTGGGAGATAATATTGAGGAAATTGAAAAGTGTCCTATTTGTAGGACATTAAACTATCGTCACCATTATAAATGTGTGATAAGCAATTTGCTTTACTCCCAAATATTGCCCGATATTGGTTTGTGCTACTTGGAAGATGAAAATTCAAAAGCTTTGAGTGTGGCAAGAAGGAATGTCTTAGGTGAAGATAAATATGATTATCTAAAGGTTAAAATTTATGCATGTGGTAGAATAGATATCCATAATATAGATTATTCAATTAATATTGACACAAGATGTGAGGAAATGTATGAGGCATATAATAAAATGTTAATAGAGGAAAATGAAAATGAAAAAGAAATGTTCTTAAAACAACTTCCATTAAATCTTGAATCTTACAAAAACCAAGTTAAAGAAAAACTAAAAAATTTACCGATTTCAAAAGTATGTTATTGGGATGGGTATTACGAACATCAAATGAGAGGTTATTTTGAAGAAATTGGATATGAGAGGGACTTGCATATGCAAGTGCAATTACCACGACTTAATGAAATACTACTTTATTGTTATAAAGTTAGATTTTGCAATGATTCATTATTTGATATGATAAAAGAATGTGTAAATTTTAGAGTTGTTGAAACAATTTTAATAAATGATTTTCAATATGCTTTAGAAAGTGCTTTAATAGTTAGAAGCATAGAAAATGGTGAAATGATTTAAGAACAATTAACATATATCTTATTGAAACATTAATTAATTTACTTTTTATTTACTTTCAATTTTATCTTTATCTTTTTATTGTCGATTTTTTATTTATTTTTTATCGTAGATTTTTTATTTATTTTTTATCGTACTCACATTTAATCACGTAATTTATTCACTATTTATTACGTAATTATTTCTTGTATTTATTATTTAGTTATTTTGTTTATATAAATGGTACGCTATAGTCGGTACTATAGTAGTATCCCCCATCTGTAGCTGCTGCGTGCAGTAGCACAGACTCAAATGTGGGCTTGCTCAGCATACTGGGTCGTATCACCATCTGCCATGAACTTGCCCAAACTGAAAGTGAACATACCAATGCCTTCACCTTCTCCGCCTTGTAACATTCTGGCTCTGACCAGTGGGTTCTTGAACACCAAGACCCACATACACCTGCGGCCAATAGGTCCATGTTCCAGATGCCCAATCACATGCAAGCGTCCTGTCTGACTCAATCGTCTGAAGTACGCAGCCCTGCTCTCGGTCATGTCTGTCAAATAGTAAGATGGAACATGGACACATGCCACCACACGACTGGCCATTACTGCCAACGGGAACGCGATATCCAGCGCTGCGAACCAAGGCGAAGTCACCACGGCGTCACAGACACCATACTTCTCCTTCCATATGCGATAATTACCCGGTTGAAGTGCATCATGCGCCTCAGGCCAACCCAACTGAGAGTTCCAGTCATTGTTCATGAATCTCAACTGCGGCCATTGCTCTACCATCACCTCACTGATGACCCCAGTGCCTGCCCACGGGTCCCACACGCCATTGACGGACTTCCAGTCCACCTCTGTCGCCAAACGCCTCACCTCAGAGGGCACTGTGATAACCAGTTCGAGCCCCCACTGCAGCGCGCTAGCTTCTCTCACCTGAGCCTTGGTCATGTGCCTCAGCTCTCCTCGTCTTTCAACTTCTTCTTCAGCCAGCGCAGGCATAAGAGGTGCATCCCTCAGATGTCTTGCCATGGCCTTCTGTTCCCGATATTTCTTGCTCAGCACCGTGCGATGCCCCTCATTCCAATGCCCTGGCATGAAGATCTGCACAGCCTCAGAGAGCTTGTCCTGCCTTCCCCAGTCAATCTGATCAGGCATGCCCAAGAACATGTCCTCCTCCTTCAACAGCATCTCTCTCGATGAAATGGCATGCCAAGGCTGGAACTTGTCTCCCTTCACCACCCGACGAGGACCCACGTCTGCTGGCAACAGGCGCATCTCCGCCGACAGCTTCTCATTCAATTGCTGCTCCTTCATGCCCAATTTGTCCTCTAGGGCACCAGAGCTTGAAAAAAGTATGAAAACAACAGTAAAATATATCCGTCAAAATTGATATTATATCACAAAATACGAATTATTGTGTGTACAAAAGCTGTGAGCAGAACTGTCTTAGCACTCTAGCACTGGCACGCGAACAGCCACCTAGTACTTGCGAAGGCAAAACAATAATGAGTCCACTAGCCTGACCTTCGGTCAGAGACTACTTATATCTCAATGTCCTGTCACATTTCCCAAAACTGTAACGGGTTCTAGCCCTTAAATCTTCATCTGGCCAATAGAAAGTCATTATCCCATGCCAGCTCTAACAATGTCACCGTTTACCGCATTCTGACTGACACGTCAGCGGCAAAGGAGTCACTGCCATCTTCGTCTTATCATTCTCTGGTCACCTGATGGTGACTATATCTTCTCTGACAAGTCTGCATCTCACATATGGTCATCTTCACAAAACCTGTCATGCTGTCACCACTGTCATGCGTGTCACCAGCTGAACAAACCCGGCGCGGTACCATGAGAAGCCGGCGTTTGTTACAGCTGTCGCAAACGCGTGCATATGACGGTACAATCTCGGAATCGAACGAACTTAACACTCGCGAATGATCATAAGCATCATTAATATCCACTGGTGCCGGTAACTGATCGAGCATCTCAACACAGCATAAGATCGTAGAGCTACAAAATTTTTAAAATTCTGATACCCTGTTATCGAACGCTGAACTCTTACATGCAAGCCCAGATTCCAACATCCCCCATCTGTAGCTGCTGCGTGCAGTAGCACAGACTCAAATGTGGGCTTGCTCAGCATACTGGGTCGTATCACCATCTGCCATGAACTTGCCCAAACTGAAAGTGAACATACCAATGCCTTCACCTTCTCCGCCTTGTAACATTCTGGCTCTGACCAGTGGGTTCTTGAACACCAAGACCCACATACACCTGCGGCCAATAGGTCCATGTTCCAGATGCCCAATCACATGCAAGCGTCCTGTCTGACTCAATCGTCTGAAGTACGCAGCCCTGCTCTCGGTCATGTCTGTCAAATAGTAAGATGGAACATGGACACATGCCACCACACGACTGGCCATTACTGCCAACGGGAACGCGATATCCAGCGCTGCGAACCAAGGCGAAGTCACCACGGCGTCACAGACACCATACTTCTCCTTCCATATGCGATAATTACCCGGCTGAAGTGCATCATGCGCCTCAGGCCAACCCAACTGAGAGTTCCAGTCATTGTTCATGAATCTCAACTGCGGCCATTGCTCTACCATCACCTCACTGATGACCCCAGTGCCTGCCCACGGGTCCCACACGCCATTGACGGACTTCCAGTCCACCTCTGTCGCCAAACGCCTCACCTCAGAGGGCACTGTGATAACCAGTTCGAGCCCCCACTGCAGCGCGCTGGCTTCTTTCACCTGAGCCTTGGTCATGTGCCTCAGCTCTCCTCGTCTTTCAACTTCTTCTTCAGCCAGCGCAGGCATAAGAGGTGCATCCCTCAGATGTCTTGCCATGGCCTTCTGTTCCCGATATTTCTTGCTCAGCACCGTGCGATGCCCCTCATTCCAATGCCCTGGCATGAAGATCTGCACAGCCTCAGAGAGCTTGTCCTGCCTTCCCCAGTCAATCTGATCAGGCATGCCCAAGAACATGTCCTCCTCCTTCAACAGCATCTCTCTCGATGAAATGGCATGCCAAGGCTGGAACTTGTCTCCCTTCACCACCCGACGAGGACCCACGTCTGCTGGCAACAGGCGCATCTCCGCCGACAGCTTCTCATTCAATTGCTGCTCCTTCATGCCCAATTTGTCCTCTAGGGCACCAGAGCTCTCGTCTTTCTGGGTCTGCACCTCGGCATTGGCGGCTTGCCTCCCCGTGCCTGAGCACATGGGGCATAGCCACTCGCCTTCTGGTACTCCATCCAGTGCTGGGGTCAGACACCACAAGTGATACCCCCTGTTGCATGCGTCACACAACAGCATCTCTGCCTCCCCATCGGTCTTCCTGCAAACTTCACATGCTAGGTGCTTACTGGGAACGGCTGCACTGCAGTCATACTGATCCTTCACCTGTAGGTGACATGGCGCGATGCTCTGCACGGTGCTCTTCTCTCTTAACTTGGTGGCGTCCTCAAGCACCACCACACCATCTCGCTGTATCTTGACCAGCTTCAGGATGGCTGATTTGGTCGCGACTTCCATGCCGCTGCGGGGCTTCTGCCTGATGTAGACGAAATCGCCCACCTTGAACTGGTGTGGACTAGGCTCGTAGCCCCCACCCCTTCTCCCTTCGTAATGTAATGTATCACGATGCTGTGCGACCTCCAGGCTGCAACCAGCGTGTACCATCAATCGCCTCACCACCTGTGCTCTCTGGTGGAGGTCCTTGACTCTGGCATCCTTCTCATCTTCGACGTCAACAGCAAAATCTATGCTGGGTGCCCGTTTCAAATCAGGCGGCACTACTGCCTCTTGGGCGAACAACATGGTGAACGGCGCCACCCCCGTGGACTCCTGGCGTGCTGCATTATAGCTCAGCACCAGTGGCCAGAGCTGTTCATCCCACTCGTAATCGAGACCCTTCTCCAAGGCAAGCTTCTTAAAGCAGAACTTCATCGTGCGTACCACTCGCTCGGTCAGCCCATTGCCTTCTGGTGAGTCTGGCGAGGTGACTCGCCGGTCAATCAGGCAATCTCTGCACAACTGCTTGAACTCGCCTTCAAACTCCTTGCCTCCATCCACCAAGCATTCTGCTGGCGCACCAAACACAGCCAGGACATGACTGCGAAATGCCGCTGCGATGGTGCTCGCCTCCTTGTCGGGAATGGGCACGCAGACTATGAACCTGGTGTAGTGCTCGGTCATGATGAGCATTCGGTTGTTGCCAGACTTGGTCTCTCTCCTCGAAGGCCATGCCAAATCCAGCGACCAGCGATACATGAACGACACGATCTCAAGGGGAGACAAACATGCCTCCTCTTTCGCATAATGAGTCTTCACACGCTGACAGGTCTCACACTGAGTGACCACAGCCTCCACGTCTTTCTTCAAATCGGCCCACCAATGGCGCTGCCACAAAAGATGCTGCGTCCGTCTTATGCCCCAATGTCCCGTTCTGGAGTGGTATTCCTTGACCAACGCGAGACGGTCAGCAGGCTTAGGTATTCTCACCTCCTTGCCCGACATAGTGACCATGTAGATCTCGTCCGTGGCCTCGTCCCATCGATGTCGTGCTGCTCGCCTCCTTACTCGACGAACTTCCTCTTCGGGCAACCTCACTCTACCATTGGACTTCAACCATCTGAGGCACCATGCATCATCGTGTACATCTCGATGCTTGTCACGATCTGCCTGCTGCTCGGCCACGCTGGCCATCAGGTCCTCGAATCTGGTGGTACACGTCAACCTGGGGAGCCTCATCTCTGACTCTCTGGCAGGCGGACTCCAGGCAGGCACATCCACGTGCGCTGCTGGGGTTGCGCCCTCCTTCACGAAGTGGTTCTCATGCCTCTGACGATACTGCGCCATGGTATAGAGCTGCCACTCGTTCTTCTTCTTCTTCTTGGTTCCAGCCTTCTGTCGCTGGGCTCCAATTCCTTCTGCGCCTTTCTGCCCTTGCGAGCACATTATCCGCAGCTTCTCCTCCCAGTCGCGGTGGGTCATGGTCTTCGCCACCTGCCGGGTATATGCGTTCGAATTCTCAACCCATTCCGCCAGCAAAGCTTGCCTCTGCTGAAGGTCCGACCTCTCGTGGTCTGCCCAGTTGTTGTCTACAGCGATGGGCTGTCCTGGGGAATTCTCCGCCTCTGGGGATTCCTTGCTGTGAGGAAGCCCCTTCCTGCTTGCTTCTGCGACTGCCATCAGCAGTTCCATTGCTCTGCGATCCATGGCCAGGCCCAGAATGCTCGCCAATTCTACGTCGCTTAGGCCATCGGCCATGCGTAGCTCACTTGCGCTGTAGCCCATGGCTCGCGTCTTCTCTTCGAGGTTAACTTCTCGAGATTCTTCCTCGGCGTCTTCGCCGTCCTGGTTGCGCACCACGGTGCCCATCCTCGCTCTTCTGAACGCTCTTGACCCTTGCGTCGCCATGATGGTGGGTAATGCCCTCAATGGTTCTCCCACCACGTTCACCACGTAGTGAGGCGCGCGGTCTGTCCTTATCACTGGCCTGGGATGCCAGCCCTTGCATATGATTGACGATACAATTCGTCCTTCTGGTCTCACCACCTTGCTCATGACGGAGCGAAACTGGTGGCTCTGGAACAAGTTGCTCCAATACGCCCGCAATCGATGTGCGTAAGCGCCTGCTTGTGCTGCATCAAAGGACACTGGTCTACCAATGACGCTGGCAATGTACGGGAACACCTCGTCCCTGATCTTGGTTCCAGGTCTGTGTGACAACGGAGAAACATTTTCCAGGATATAGCCTGGAGGCCTCTGCCGCTGCAGCTGCTGGAGTGTGGACAGAAGCCTGACCACTTCATAAAATAATTTGCTGTGCCTGCCATCCAGGCCTGTGAGTGTTCCAGCAGGGGAGAGATCCTGACATGGGAACCCACATACCATGACCCACTGGCGTCCTTGAAGAGCTCCTGCTCGTATGAAGTCGGCGCTGGTGGTCTCGCGCAGATCTTGGGGTAAAGCCCCAAGCTCTATTGCATGGGGCGAGATGAGGTCAGGGTATCGTCTCAGCAATGCCGCACACCTGGCTCTGGCAACCGTCTGACTGCTCGGGGATATGTCCTGATACAGGTAGCGATCCACCTTCATCCCACTGCGGAGCAACATTTCTAGCCCAGCACATAGGCCTCCACATGGTTCGTAGCACACCACGCCTTCCTGCCGAGCTTGCGAGAAGAATCGGCTGCTCAGCACCCTGGTGTCGACCTTCTCGGGCTTCAGGATGCGCTCACCTTCAAAGTACTCATTGCTGTACACAGCAGGGCTTCCCTCGCCATGCGTGCCTCGCGTTGGCCTAACCAGGCTCAGCGCCTTCCAAGCTGCTCTGGCTAGCCTCCCAGAGTCGGTCACCAGCTCGGGCAAGTCAGTGTCGAACATGTCCCCATGATTGCATTCTAATTCCTCGTGGTAGTGCAAATCGAACAGACGATGCACTGGTCCTGTACCCAGCTGCTCCATGGCAGCCATCCTGCAGTAGTTGGCAACCTGCACCTCTGGCGTGGCCTCTTCCCCTGGGGAAGCATCCCCAGCCAACATAAGGCACAAGTGGTCACAGAAGTCCTTCGTGTGAACTTCCCCCACGCCTGCGTGAAACGCAGTCACCTTCTCCCTCTCATGCCTTGCTCCAGTCTCATCTGTCGTGGACGGCAGTGGGTAGCGAGACGGCACGTCAGCGTTGCTGTTCTTGGCTCCTGGACGGTACTGCACCGTGAAGTCGAACTCCTGCAAGCTGATTGCCCAGCGTAGATGTTGCCCTTGGAGATCGGCCTTCTCCATCAGGGTGGTGAGCGGTGAGTGGTCGGTCACCAAGGTGAAGTGGACTCCATGCAAGTACTGCCTCAACGTGCGCACTGCCCATACCACTGCGAGCATCTCACCTTTGAAGCTGGCGTACCGTCTCTCCGTTTTACTCAGAGATCGGCTGATTGCCATACAAATGTATTCCTTCCCGTCATCGTCCTTCTGGCCCAGCACTGCGCCAATGCCATAGGTGCTCCAATCAGTGTACAATATGAGAGGTCTGTCGTAATCGATGGGCCTCAGGCACCTCCCAGAACAGAGAGCATCCTTAAGTTCTTGGAGTGCTTGATCTTGCTCCTTCCCCCAGGCTGCCTTGATGTCAGTGACCTCCTTCTTGAGCAAGTCATTGAGAGGGCGGGCCATCTCAGAGTAGTTTGGCCCCCCTGGCTCACCCACCAGGCCCTTATAGTAGTTCATCATGCCCAAGATCGAGCGGAGCCCAGTCTTGTCCTGAGGGCTTGGAAGCTCTTGTATGGCCTTGCATTTGGCTTCTTGCGCGCCAATGGAGTTGTGACCAATGCGATAGCCCAGAAAGTCCACCGTGGCTGCACCAAAGGTGCTCTTGCCTGCATGCAAACGGATGCCAGCATCCCCCAAGGTGCGAAGCACGTCCTCAACGTCCTTCAAATGCTGCTCAGGCGTGGAATCCGTGTAGACCACTACGTCATCGACGTACGCCACCGTGCAATGCTGCAAGTGCCGTAACTCGTAGTCCATGATTCTTACGAACGCAGAAGTAGCTCCAGCTGCACCAAAAGGCATCGAGGTGTATTGGTACAGCTGATTCTTCCACCAAAACGCCGTCTTGCTCCTGTCCTCTTCCGTAGCCATAGGAATCTGGTGGAAAGCTTTGGTGGCATCCAGAGTGGTCTTGAACTTGGCCTTGGCCACCTTCTGGTAGAGCTCCTCTGGTCGGTGCGGCAGCGTGTTGTCTTTGAGGGAGTGTCGATTGACACCCCTGAGGTCCACGCAGAACCTCGTCTGAGTCCACAGGCCAGTCTCGTGATCCTTCTTGCCAGCTACGACCACGTTGCTCGCATGCCTGCAATGCTTGGCTGCTGGCTCTATGAAGCCATACTCCAAAAGTTCCTTGCAATGAATATCGATGATTTCCTGCTCGCCCGGACTGTACTTCCTAGGTCTCTGGTAGGCGGCCTTGGATTCGTCTACGAAAGGGATGGAGAACGTGTTGTGCTTCGCTTTACCCTTGTAGCCTTTCAGATCGTGAGGGCTGTTGGCAAAGGTGGTCTTGCACCTGCGAAGAACATTCCGCATTTCCTCCCAGTGTTCCTCCTTGAAGTCAGGATGTCCTCCAAACGTGGCATTGAGCTCAGTGTCGAGCCACGCTGCCTCGTCCTTGGTCACTGTCGTGTCACCCAGAGGTTGAAGCTCGTCCAGCACGGTGTACGGCAAGACCTCATCCTGCTCCGCGACATTGGCCACCCAGCCAGGCTCCCATTGCCTTGAGGATTGCTGAGCCTCCCAAGAAGTGCAGGGGGACGAACCCCAGGCGCTGCGTGTGGGTGATGTGACACCATAAGTAGGCGCACACTCTGTCATCTTG
The DNA here is from genome assembly GCA_001247695.2 of Cymbomonas tetramitiformis. Lineage (NCBI taxonomy): Eukaryota > Viridiplantae > Chlorophyta > Pyramimonadophyceae > Pyramimonadales > Pyramimonadaceae > Cymbomonas > Cymbomonas tetramitiformis. Next base: position 39,517 of record LGRX02002131.1, read on the forward strand.
CCAGCGACCCACAAGATTCCGCACAAAAGCAGAAAAAATCGCAAAATTCGGTTGAAATGCGCTGCAGCTGCCGGCGAGTGCGAAGCGAAGAAGCACGCCATGACTCTCCACCCCCCGTGCGCTAAGCGAGTACTCCCACCAGCAGCAGTAAAGATCACGACCGCAAGGACAAGCGCCATGTAGGCGGCTTGTGCGACGCGATGAAGGCGAAGATTGCGTCGTAGTTGCGCCCAGCGCGCCGCGAAGCGAGGCTTGTCCAACCTGGCGGGCAAAGCGGGCAAGTGCACGCGGCCCAACAAGAAGACTTGTGACCAGCGCAGGGTCGGAATGGTCCATCCACGGCCACGTTGAATGTGACCGGCGTCAAGCGGGCAATGCGAGGGACCGGAGCCGTGGCATGCCACGTCTCCAGCGTAGATATCGGCACAAACCCAAAGCCAGGCGAGGACCATGAAGAGGAGGACGATCACACACTGTGACCAGCACGCCAAGGAAATGACCACCATCCGAAGGGGCATCACCACCCAATCCCCTGCACGCACGCGGTGCACGCCAGCATAGACGCCTGTGACGCGCAAGATGAGGAGCCCAACGTACCAAACGCAGGCTAGAGCCCATAAGACCCAGATGTCATAAGATGCACGAAGGGGGCAACGTCGAGCAGTCGACCACCATACGGGCAGCTGGTGCAAAAGCGAGGGTACGAAACGCCTCCACCAAACTCGAAAGGGGCACCATGACAGGCGCCAGGCTACTGCCTCCCACATCGCCCATACGGCGACCATGGGAACGGGACCGCGTCCCAACCACCACCAAATCACTGCACTGCCTGCAAACGTGATACACGCTCGCAGGACACCTGGCCGTAAGTGGACCGCCCGTGCAGGCGGCCCACGGCCACAGCGTTGGTCGTTCACCAGGGCCGCCCGCCCGCTGTGCCCGGGGAGCCCTGCTGAAAATTCGTCTGCCTCTGCGCCTCACGCTGCTCGTCCGTGTAGCGTTGGAACGCCTGCGTCTCCGCGCTGCATATTGAAGCCGGAGAAGGAGGACACCGGGACGTGAGACCGGCTGGTATCCTGGAATCCCTCGGTGCATGAACGACATGGGTAGCGGCCCCATGGCGATCGACAGAAGGGGCAGACGCGCGTGCAACGCCGCCTGCGCCTGGCTGTCTACGAGCAGGGGGGTCTCGAACCTCGAACACGTTCCTCCGTGAAGCCGCATCCATGTGCTCGGGCCGCTCGGCCACGTGAGCCTGATGGGCGGGCGGTGGTGGCGGCGGCGGCGGAAGACGCAGCGCCTCCAAGGCCCCTAGGGCTGGCATCAACCATGGCGCGGCCGAATGCCTGGTCCCCCATTGCAAGGAAGTGAACTTCCGGTCGTCTCGCTCGAAGTACTCATTCGTGAATTCAGCTCGCCAAGAAAGACACTGCTCGTCTTCCAAGAAGATGTAGTGCACGGGCTTGGCACCCGGATGTGCCACGCAGCGCAGCACATGCGCTGATCCAAACTCCACGTACTTGCACAGCGCGAACGCGACGTTCCGCGCATGGCCCCCCGGCAACCTGTGCCCCGAGTCACGGTGCGACAAATCAGCCCAGGCTGAAGTCATGGCCCCCAGGAGGCCGGAAGACGTAGTTTGTCCCCCGAGAGGGAGACGCCAGCCCTTTTCCCCACACGCGATGGTCTTGTTGTGTTTCCTTTCGACCTGGCTGGTGATGCCTGGACGCTTCCGCATCCTGAGACCCCGCTCCTGGTTGCAGACGCCGAGCTCGTACATGATGCGCCGTTGCCTGCACTGATCATAGTCCGTTACGCGAAACCGTATTATGAAGACAGTGAGGTTGTGACGATCCCTCAAGGTCTCCACCCCCTCCGCGGACAGGAATTGGCGCAACGAGTGACCAGATGCGGTGGCCAGTTGTGTAGCGTCGTAATCTGACTCCGTTGGGGATGGAGGCACCCACCCAGGAGCCCGAGGCAGAGGACCCGCCCTCGGCGGACTCGGAGGCGTAGGAGGTGGGCCTCCCGAAGAAATTGACGGGGAGCCACGCGGAACACGGAAAGATTTCGCCCACGTGCCAACGTTGGTCATGGCAGACGATGCGGAGGGCGACCTCCTATGAGGAGGGCTGCTGTCAAGATTTGACGACACCAAATCCTCGGCCTCATGGTCGCTAGACGAAGGCGACGGAGTGCGAGCGTACGCCATGCGCGCGAAGCGAGACGGCGAATGGCCACTGGGCCTGGCCTGAGACGGCCCCGCGACAGCTTGAGATGGTCGTGCACTCTGCGACGAACGAGGTGGCGAGTGGCTGCTCGGCCTGGCGCGAGATGGCCCTGCGACAGCCCGGGATGGCCCTGCTCCCGCGGCAGGAGCAGGTGGCTGCGCAGGGGCTCGCTTGGTGAGCCTGAAGTTGGTCAAGTTGTTGGGCGGTGGTGGCCTACGTTGCGCATCTGCATTGAGCGCCTCTTGGCCCTGCTGCCTGGTGTCGGATGCCTTGAGCATCTTCCTCATCTCCCCCAAGCGCAAGTACTCTTGCGCAGCGGCATTCTGGGAGAACACCTTACCAGTTCCCCCAAGACCATCTCCCACCGGGTAGTACTTGGTGCTCGAACCCAGAACGATGAGCTCCAGAGGTGGCGCCAAGCTGCCATATAGATCGTACTGTCGGAGGACGCCAGTTGAGAGGGACTCTATGTCCACCGGGCAGAGGTACCTGAGCAGCTGGTATGTCCAAACACCAGTGCTCTCGTACCAATGAGGGAGCTGAAGCTCACCCAGCAACTCCTCACTGTTGTACACTCGCGCATGATCCAGCGTGCAGCGCAGCAGCTCGAGGTGCTGCGTGGCTGTACTTGGTTGTACACAGAGGACACGCTCCTTCAGATCCCACATGAGGGTGCCAACGACCTCACCGCTGGGGTACGTAAACAGCTCCTGGAGCGTGTGCTGCAGTCGCTGGATCGAGTTGAGGCGATCGCGCGCTCGGCCTTCTTCCTTGGGCTTGACGACGTCTTGCTTATTGGCAAGGGATGGCACGTGTGTCATATAGCTCCCCTTGAGCACCCAACAGTCATTATCCTCGTCGTGATCCAACTTCTGGTCCACATACAGCCAGTTGGGGGGCAACAGCTGTTCCACCATCACCCACTTCTGCTCGAGGCAGCGGATGAACTCCACGCAGACATGCTCCTGGGAAGGTCTAGCTGGCACGTCCTCAGGGAGCTCCTGCAGGATGCGGCAAAGACGCGCCACATGGTGCCGGTCCAGGTACAGTCTCTGGTCCGCCCAGTTGTGGTCAAGATCAGCGCCCAGAGGTGGACGACCCCCGGTCGACTGGCTATCGGTAATCCACTTCGTGCGCCCACCCACCCAGGGGTTGGGTGCTGCGTAAAGCTGCGCCAGCATGCGCTCTGACCCTGCCAGCTCGACGGACGTCAGCGACGCCAGGTAGCTCCTTCGGCCTCCTTCAAGCGAACACGTGTGAACGCGAGATGCCGCCTCGACCTCTGCGCGTGTGGCGGCTCGGGGTCTAGGGGGCGCAGCAGATGGCCCTGACGAAGGCATCGGTGACCCCACCGGCGACTCCTCGCCGTCAAGGATGTGCTCAGACCGAATCCCAGAGGCAGCAAACCTCTCCTCCCTTGTGCCCAAGGGTGGGCACTCCAGCCATCTGCACTCCGTCTCATGCCCAAAGATCTCAGATTGTAAACATACCACCGGGTCCAACCTCCTGGGCTGGTGAGGACGCTTGGGTGTCGTCATGTCGACCAGCGGAAGAACCACCTCAGCATCCAGGCCCAAAACTTCGGTGCATGCGACACGGCCACGCAACTTCCCAACTTGATGTCAATCATCAGGGAGTTCTTCAGCGGCCCAGTGCCTATCAACAGGTCCCAGGAGTTCTCAGCCTCGAAGGTCACGAAGGCGTACAACCGGTGAAGCGTCATGCGCGGCGTGCCCGCTGCCAAAATGACGTCCACGTAGCAATAATGGGTGAACTTTGTGGGACTGTTGTCACATCTGGTGACCTTGGCGCCGGTGGTGGCTTCATAAATTGTGAGACCCAGCCGCCTCACAACAGAGATCGAGATGATGTTACAGTTGGCGCCGGTGTCCATGAGGATTGCCCGGTACAGCATAAGCTCGCCACCGGATGACACCAGCGCAAGCCCCTCATATAGAGTGGCATTCTGCAACTTGCAGATGGGCTGAACTTGAGCCATCAATAGCACCTGCTCGTCGGTCAGATGCTGCGTCATCTTTGCCCTCAGTGCGTCGTAGGCGGAGGTCTTGATGGTACCAGCTCGCACATGTCCATGGTCACTGAAGTCAACCACCCCCAGATCGTCCACGTAGGCAGCAGCTGCACATCGAGCGGCGGCGCTGTCGACCACCCCGTTGGGCATCTCGTCCAATGGCACCTCCTCGGTTGCACGATGTCCTGAACCGTCTGCTTCCCTTCTCACTCCTTGCGTCGCTGTGGCGTGCGTGTCTTCCAACTCATGCTCATTGACCTCGGTGGGCTGTTCGGTTGCATCATTCGGATCCTTGCCCATGAGCTCCTCCAGCGCCAAAAGATTCACGATGTCCTTCGGGAGATCAATGGCGTTCTGGGATATCAGGATGGCAGCAATCTGCGAGCAGGCACGCACGGAGCTGCGAAGATTGGATGCCAACAGGTGGACCTTCCTGCTGAGCACGTCGGGAGGGACGGCCCTAGGCACCTGAGCGGCCCTGTCGAACTCCTCCGGCGTCTTGACCTGGAAGCCCCGCATCTGCTGAGTGCTGCCCAAGGCGACAGCGGCGCTGGCCTGGAGGCTCGGTGCGTGATCGATGCCAACACCATGACCACCTTCCAAACCACCCCCAGCAGGGCAGTCCTGCTCATCCTCCTCGTATTCTGCCTGTTGGGTGAAGTTGGAGTTGTACTCGGTATCCGCATCACTGGCCTCTGATAGGGCCTGTGCATCGGCGATCTCGTCATCCTTTGGAGGTGACCCTGCCTGGAGGCCTGACAATTCTGCGGCGAGCTTCTCCTTAACCTCGGCACTGGCAGCCACTTGCTGCTGCTGCTGCTGCTGCTGTGGTTGCTTCTGCTTGGCCTCCGGGAGCTTAAGCCACTCCTTGGTGGTGATCCCCATCTTGTGCTTGTCAAAGCGGTGTGCGATGTTGTAGGCGCGCATCTGGGCATTCTTAACCTCGTCTGGCCACTTGGAGTTCTGCCTGTCCTTATGGAAGTTGGGCGGCACCCGGGCATCACGACACCCCGTGTAGCAGCGCTCTGGAGAGTGGGGCAGGAGCGTGAAGCACCAGTCACACTGAAACTTCTTCGAGGCATCAGGTGGTGGCACCTTGCTGTAAGAAGGTTTCTGACGCTCGGCATTGTTCGCTTCCCTCACAGGCTTCTTGGCGTCGTCGCCGCCATGCTGTGCCTGCTCCTTCTTCTTGGGGTCCCTGCGTCTGTCCCCAGTCTTGGAGGCAGAACCCGAGCGCCTCATGGCTGATACCAGCGCAGACAGGTCAAGCCCCATCTGCCTCGCCTCGAAGCAGGAGTACACGCAGTTGAGCCTGCGAACCAGCTCCTGCTGCAGTGTGAGGGCCCAAGCCTCTGCATCATTCTTGAGCTTGTCCTGCACCTCCACAATCACCTCGAGGTCCTCCCAAGTAACCTTGTTGGGGGCAGGATGGCTGACACGCAGCTGCTCGGACACGCGATCTCGGTATTCTTTGATGCGCAGGCCCTTGATGCATTCCTCGATGTTCTGCCTGACGACGGAGTCCTCCACCCTCCTGCCGGTGTTGAGAGCTGCCTCCCTGCGACGACAGCTCTTCACGTAGGCGAGGCCGTCCTGCTCGTTGGTCTGCGGCTTGGCGATCAAGAGATCTTCCTTCTCTTTGGTGCCTTTCATCAAGAATTTAGCTTCGAGCTCTGCAACGAACGCCCTCAAGGCCCAAGAGTAGTGAGAATCTTCAGTGCCATCTGGCCCCGTGAGACCCCTCGTGGAGGTTCCCTCGCCTGCCCACTCATCAGACGCCTCGCCATCCTCATCACCATCCTCGAACACCTTACAAACTGCCCAGGTTGACCCTGGCGCCAGCTCATGAAAAGGAGGCTGAGCACAACGCACGGATCCCTGGTAGGCATCTCTCATGGTAACGTCCTTCAGGACATGGCAAGCGTGTGAAGCCATGACGCCATTCTTCAGGTAGGCAGCACACCACCAGTCATAAGCGACCGAGGTGGCATGGTCATCCCCTGCTAGAAACGATGGTATGCTGTCCCACAATGATCTGTAGTCTGGTCTGGACCCAGCGAAGGCCTCCTTCTGCTGCTGACTGAGCGCGTGGTAAGATGCTGACTTCATGTACCTACGCTTCCTGGCCTCAAAAGCCCGCTGGACTTTCGCCACCATGTCCACGAAACGCCTGATGCTCTGTCCTCACTCTTACTACCGGTGTACTGGAGTCTGACGTCTTCCTTGTCAAGTGAGTGGCTCTCCTTCTCATAGTGATCCATCTCGTCTACGTCGTCAAACGCAAAGAGAAACTGGTTTTGCAGGCGCTGAGGCTACTACTGCTGCTGCGAGCGCTGCTGCTCCTAGCGCTGTTGCTGCTGGAGATGACGGTGCGGAGGGAGTGGTTTCTGAGCCCGCCCCCTCTGCGCTCATATACTCCGTGTCAAGGTCCTGACTGGTCCGTCCTCGTGCCAGCCGTCGTGCCTCACGTTCTCTGGAATGGACAGAGGCAGCGCTTGGCTCTGCCTCTCCCTCCGTGGTGAAGTGCTGTGTTGATGCTCAGTCAACGGGCCCAAGGGCGAGTCCCCCCTCTCAGCGCAAAGCTCGTTCCCCAGTAGACTGGAGGCTTGACTCAGACTGGCTCAGGCCAGTGCACCGAGTGCCCCTGGATTCGCCTTGCTGAACAAGTGAAAGAACGAAACGCGTGTGGGCAGCGAATGCCTAAAGGTCCAGCACTGCGCTTCAGCGCTCTGAATCAGCAGCAGATGCAAAGTATTCGTGCGAGGAAAATTAAAGCTGGGCCAGTGTGCTGAGCACTTCTGGATTAGCTGGGCCAGAGTTCATAAAGAGGACAATGACAGTGAGGGCAACTCCTCAACACCAAGAAATAGCACTGATATGCAGCGGTGTGAGCTAGGCCAGTGTGCTGAGCACCCCTGGATTCACCACACCACTGCTAATCAAGAAAGCCATGGCTGGCATATAAGCTCACTCCCCAGTCCAGTCCAGCAAACAAGTACCAGGTCGCTGACAGAGTTGGAAGCTAAGCCAGTGTGCTGGGCACCCTGGATTCGCAACACTACTGCTGATTCAGAAGGTGGCCCGTGACATGAGGGCCTCACCGGTTGACCAATACTGTAGAAAGGATAGAAGAATCCTCCAACACATTGTGATAAGGCAGCAGAAGGTCACTCCAGTAGTGAGCAGCACTCCAGGCTGGAAACGTAATTAACTCTAAATCCACCAGGTCACTGTGTCACACCAGGGAATAGACCACTCAGTTGTCGCCTTCAGAGTTGATGCAGCTGCCAGTCCTCTAGCAAGCTCTTCCTCTGCTTCAGGCTTAGGCCAGTACACCAGGGGTGTCCCTGGATTAACCGTCAGACAAAGTGGAGCTGCCCAAGAAACCGTAAGTTGCAGTTCCAGACATAGAGCGGTGATTCACTGCTGATCCACTTCTTCGCTGGTAAATAAAAGCAGATGTCGCTGCTAATTAGCTCACAGGCCAAGCACACCTGCCTTTCAGCTAAGCCAGTACACCAGGGGTGTCCCTGGATTCACTTCAGACAAGGTGGCCAGCTGGAGAGCCCACTGGAAGATAGTTCATCAAGGTGCACATTAGCTGTTGATCCACTCTTAGCCGGTAAGACAGGGCAGATGCCGCTGCTGATTAGCTCCCAAGTGACACACACCGGCCTTTCAGTTAAGCCAGTGCACCAGGGGTGCCCCTGGATTCACTTCAAGCAAGGTGGTCAGCTGAAAGAACCACTGAGAGCTGCTCATCCAGGTGTACATTAACTGCTGATTGACTTTGTCGCTGCCGCCGCCCAAGCTCATGCCGTGCTGATTAGCTCAAAACTGGAGGACACCTGTCAGCAGCTAGGCCAGTGCACCAGGGGTGCCCCTGGATTCACTGAAGACCAAGGTGCTAAGCATATCACTGTGCAGAAGGAGACCGCTCATGACTAGTGAATTCAAAGCTGATCCGTCGCCGCCGTTACTGGAAGCTCTTCCAGTGCCAGTACCACCAAGCTCAGGGAAGAAAAAGGTTCCGCCAGTGCACCGCGGGTGCCCCTGGAGTCGCCTGACTTCCGAATCCGCTCTTTCAACTGCTGCTGACTTCTCGCCAAAGGGCCTTCACTTCCGGATTAACACTGAAATAAAAAGCCGCTCCGCGCAGGACATTATTGTTTTGAAAAAGTATGAAAACAGCAGTAAAATATATCCGTCAAAATTGATATTATATCACAAAATACGAATTATTGTGTGTACAAAAGCTGTGAGCAGAACTGTCTTAGCACTCTAGCACTGGCACGCGAACAGCCACCTAGTACTTGCGAAGGCAAAACAATAATGAGTCCACTAGCCTGACCTTCGGTCAGAGACTACTTATATCTCAATGTCCTGTCACATTTCCCAAAACTGTAACGGGTTCTAGCCCTTAAATCTTCATCTGGCCAATAGAAAGTCATTATCCCATGCCAGCTCTAACAATGTTACCGTTTACCGCATTGTGACTGACACGTCAGCGGCAAAGGAGTCACTGCCATCTTCGTCTTATCATTCTCTGGTCACCTGATGGTGACTATATCTTCTCTGACAAGTCTGCATCTCACAGATGGTCATCTTCACAAAACCTGTCATGCTGTCACCACTGTCATGCGTGTCACCAGCTGAACAAACCCGGCGCGGTACCATGAGAAGCCGGCGTTTGTTACAAGCCCCCTCTGGTATTGGCATAGGCAAAATATTTGCTTGACTGCCACTGCCAACAATATCAACAGCGCATTCATCGTCCACAAAAAGAGCCATAAGAAAACTACCTTTTAAGTCTGTGGAGGGTGGGGGATGTTTGGTCTTCGGTTCGTTTGAAGGAAGAGCGTACGTTGGTATGGTACTTGGTATGGTACTTGGTATGGTACTTGGTAAATCGGAGGCTTTCCGGAGGTTTGTCAGTTATTCATGCAGTACTACAATTTGATTGGCTAAAAAATAAAAGTAACTGACCAACCTCCGGGAAACCTCCGGAAAACCACCTGCTATACCTCGTACAGTATCGAGCACCACATCGAGCATCGAGCTACGCCACGGTCGAGTCGCGCGCGCTGTCAGTCGACGGTGAAAACGAAGGAACTTAAAATTCCGCTACCTTTTTCCCTGGGAACTCTAGTATGACAGTATGACATGTATGACATCATATGACACCCCCAAGCACCGCACATGTATTATACGTAAAATTTTGCGAGGAATCTCACTGTGAAGTCAAAAAATTGAAAAAAATTATTTTTCATGTCTGTTTTTAGCCCTGAATATTAGGAAATAGCCTATTTTATCGAAAAATGTCCATAAAAGTCGCAAAAATTTATTTTTCAAACTCTTTTTTATATCGAATATGAATTGCCATAAAAATTTTATGCAAAAAAAAATTATATTCTAAAATTTTGGTAATTAATTTTGCCTTTTTTCGCTCTACGCTTAAAAATAATTCCAAAAAAATAATTTTATAATAATTTTTGAAATAGTTTATCTTACACAGAATTTCGCGCTGAAAAAGACTATGTTGGCAGAATTTTTTAGAATTGTGCAAAACTTTTTTAATTAATTGTTTTTCATTTATTGCAAAGTATTTGGGATAATAAATTCATTAAAGTTCCTTCTAAAGCCACTTGGATGTGTACTCTTTTTATGTAAATCAATGAATAAGAAATCATGTGCTGATTGAATTGCTTTATCATAAACTTGAAAAAAGGTATCTTGATTAATCTCACCGCTACATTCCTCCGCAATTTTCTCTAGCTCTTTTATATTTTTATTTTTAAAAACTAATAAATGAGTTAAATTTCCCCTAATACTTTTATTTAATCCCATTTGATTCGACGTGTAATTTTGTGTAGCAAATAATAAAGTAACTCCCAAGGCACCATTTTTTAATTTACCTTTATGACGGTGAGTAGTTACAAGTTGATTTAATTTAGCTCTTGGTAACATTATATCATTTCCTTGTACATCATCTAATAAAACCACAATCACCGGCTTTTTCCCATTATATTTATGTTCCGGTGGATTATACATCGTGTCCTCAAATTCAATTAATAATTCATTTGGTATATCATGAATTGATTTTGTTTTATCTTTTAACATTTTATTCAATTTCTTCCACCTTTTCAACTTTTCATGATATTCTTCGTATTCTTGAGCCTCGGTGTCAAGAATTTCTTCTATTTTTTGGGGAGCTTCAATTGAAGGTTCTAATATATCTTCATTGTCCAATGGTAAATTATTAAAATAATGAGAATTATTGTGAAAAGTAGGACTTACCAAAATTAACCGCTCTAATGCATTATTTTGTTTCATCAATCTTAATAAATTAGAAAAGCTGCAAGTTTTACCTACACCTCGTTTTGCCACCGCCAATATAACGGAATGCATATTAATAAAATCTGGATCCGTATTTATGTTGAAAGCACCGCCTTTCGGTAATTTAATTTCATAATCTTTATTTTTTAATTTTTGAGTTTGTAACATTTAAGTTTTCTATTAATATTAAAGTTCAGGAAATAAACTTCTATAAGCTTTATCATAATGAGTATTTGTTTGTCGAGGTGATTGAGGGCTATTATCTATATCTTTATTATTTCTTTTTTTGGAAATTCTTTTCTTTTTAACTATAACTTCCGGTTCGCTTTCGCTAGAACTAGAACTTTCATGTATTTCCTCAATAATAACTTTTGGTTTTTTATTTGTACTTTTTTTATTTTTCACAACTTCTTTTTTTACTTCCGGTTGAATTTCAATTTCGTCCTTTTCCGGTTTTTGGTGATTTTTAATAACTTCTTTTGCATTTAATATTTCTTTTTGTTTTTCAAGATCTTTTGCAATTTTGATATTTTTCTTTTCTTCGGCTTTCCATTTTCGTACTTCTAAAGCTTTCAATCTTGCATTTTTCAATCTTTCTAAAGTTTTTTCATCTGTTATTTTCTCACCTTTGCGGTAACCCATTGTTTTATTAGAATATAATAGATATAAAAAGAAATTAAAATTTCTAAACATTATTAGTATTTTCTTCTTGTTCTAGTATTTTCCTCTTACAATTTATACAAGGTGAATTTATAGTTTCACAACGACTATATCTAATTCCCGTAAAAACAGCCCCTATAATAAGAATAATTCCTGAAACAAATGCTTGAAAATCACATGAATTGTTTAAAATGTCCATTTTTATATAACTTAAACAATTTAAAAATATTTTTGGTTATTATATTATATCCAATATATATGGAGAAAGTTATTTCCAAGTTTGGAAATACTTATTACAAAAAATCAGCAGAAAAAAACAATTTAGATGTGGCTAAACATTACAAGATTAACAAAGATAAAGTTTTAAAACAACGTATATTAAATTTACGAATTAAAAGAGGTTTGCCCATCAAAGCAAATTCCGTCAAATTATACAATATCACTATTGATGATATGATTCAAGCTCTAAAAAAATCATCATTCGACATACCAAAACAGTATGAATTACTAACACAATACTCAAAATTATTGTGATTTTTTAGTCCAATGTACTAACCGAGTTTAACTTAAAGAAATAATCTTCTATATATATTATAAAAGCTTCTCCCATGTCCAAACTTAACACCTCAAATATCAAACTTACACCTAGTCAATGGAAAGCTTTCAACATTGAAATGAAGGATGCAAAAACTAGAAAAGATTTTGCTGATCTACAAGATATTCTAGAAAGTTTTAAAATAATAAATGGAAGGAAAAAATCTAAAAGAATTATTACAAAAAATGATTATGAAAAATCGTTGAAAACAAAAATTAAAGACAAATACGATGGAAAATCTAAAACTTTCAAAAAATACCGTGAAATTTCACGAAAAATATAAATAAAAAGAAAAATGAAAAGGTTAAAAATAATGGAACTGCACAAATTGAATTGAAGGATGGAACTGATAATAGTGTTATAATCGTTACAGGCAGTGAACTGCAAGTAAATACAACTTTCGGTTTGATAGTAAACGGTGATGCAAAAATCAATGGAAAAACAGAACTGGTCGCACCAGATAATACCACAAATCTTGATTTATTGGGAGATAAAGTATCAGGTAATAGTTTCATAAATTTAAATACCGCAGGTGTAGATTTATCGAGTGTTTCAACGATATATTTTATAAATTTTCAAACGAAACCTGATTCAGCTGTACCTAAATTGTTTAGAATCAATATGAAAGGTGATATGATAGGATGTAATGATATAGAATGCAATAACATTATAATTAATGCACAATTAAGTTCCAAGACAAATTTAGAATTACAAGGGCCAAAATCTGCTAATTCAACATTTATAGATTTGAATACATCACTGGTTGATGAAGCAGCAGTTGATTCAGTGTATGCTTTGCAGTTTCGTAAACGACATGATATACCATCAAATGAATTTTTAGAATTAATATGTTAGGTGACATAACAGTTTGCAAGGATATAGAATGTAATGATATAGAATGCAATAAGTTAACAACAAAAACTTTACAATACGAAAATCTCAATTTGTCAAATTTTCCTAGAATACAGCCTATAGCTGGTCAAGGTATTCGAATATTGGAATTCCCTTCAAATACTTTTGGTGTAATGTGTATATTTCAGCTAGCAGGTGATGAAACAGGTACTCAACAAGCTAATTTCAAAATTCAACACGCTGATTCTGTTGTGAATAATAACATTGTAGACAACTATGTTTTGATTTGTGAAGGTTTAGGTTTCTTTACTAGCGAAGAGAGGAAAAGTACATTAGTTGCATCTTCAAATTTACTTGGAGAGAATGGTTTGGAGCTTAGAATTTCTTCGTTAGTTGAAATTTTTTCAACCGATGTTATTAGATTTTTCTTGAAATTGACTCCTCATTCTCCAAACCCGTAATTTCTTCGGTTTTTTCAGGGGGACAAAAAAGCAGAAAAAACCTACGTATGAATTTATTGTACATTTCTTAAAAGACTCTTTTATTTTGAAAAGACTTTTATCGTATGTGTATTGTATTATGTATTTGTATATTGTATAACATATTTTTACTTATTGTAAATTTATTGTACATTTCTTAAAAGACTCTTTTATTTTGAAAAGACTTTTTTATAATGAGTGAATGTATCTTGATTTGTATTTGAGTAATATATTTCTTCTTATTATAAATTTATAGTACATTTCTCAAAAGACTCTTTTATTTTTGAAAAGACTTTTTTATAATGAGTGAATGTATTAGAAAAGTTTTTTGTAACGAAAATTTTCCACTTAAAGAGTTAGACTTCATAAGGTAGAACAAATCATAATGACTACTACTTTCAATGATCTTCCTCTTGACATTCAAGAAAAGATTTATTATATGAAAGAGCAACTTGAAATGGAGGAATTTTTACAAAAGATGAAAGAAAGAAGAATGGAAGAGGTTAAAACGATAGGGGAAAGCAAAACAAATAATAGTGACCAAGGATTAGACGAAATTGGATGTGTATGTTGTGGATGTATTGAAGACATTTCCGATTATGGCTATGATGAAGATGGAGAGTTTGATTATTGTGAAGCTATAGATGACTTAGGGTGGAGTGTATGTTTAGGTTGTGAAGGCTATCTTTGTACCAAATGTAAAAAAGAAGATACATCAAAGGGTTGCTATTGTGAAGAATGTTTTCAAGAGGAAGATTAAAATAACTTAAGAACAATTTATAATATATATATGTAATAATATACATCATTTATATAATTTATTTAAGAACTTATTTAAATTTATTTTAGAACTTATTTAAATCTTATTTTGTTACACATTTATTTACGTAATTTATTTATCATTTATTACGTAATTATTTATTGTATATTTATTGTATATTTCCTTGTCATTTTACTTGTCATTTTCTTGTCATTTTCTTGTCATTTTACTTGTCATTTTTCTTGTCATTTACTTGTCATTTTCTTGTCATTTTCCCTTGTCATTTCCTTGTATGACTTATGACATATATGACATAGGGTTATGACATATGTCATAGGGTTTTCATAGGGTTTTTATAGTGATAAAAAAGCGTACCGTATAGTCGGTGCCTTACTACTAATTCCTCATTTCCATTTTGGAAACAATGAAAGGCACAAATATGTCGATGGTTATGACCCTGAAACAAATACTATATATGAATTTTTTGGAGATTATTGGCATGGAAATCCAAAAACAAATTGCAAGAATATGTTTAGAAAAAATTATGCCACAAATAAAACATTTTATCAACTGTACGATGAGACCAAAAAAAGATTAGAAAAAATTCAAAGTCTCGGATATAAAGTTGTTGTAATGTGGGAAAGTAATTTCAAAGAATTACAAAAAAATGACCAAAATGTTATCGATTTTGTAAATAGTTATAACACACCTATCGTGTTCAGAGATGCATTATTTGGCGGGAGAACTGACCCTAAAAAATTATATCACAAATGTGGAGATAATGAAACAATTAGATATGTAGATTTTACAAGTTTGTATCCTTGGGTTTTAAAATATTGTAAATTTCCTTCAAAACATCCTACAAAAATCTATCAAGAAATTGAATTAAATGGAGTTACTAATATTGATCAATTCTTTGGAGTAATAAAATGCACAATAATTCCACCAAATGATTTGGGAATGGCAGTTTTACCATTGAGGAACTTGGGACATTCTAAAATGGAGAAGTTGACATTTCCTTTGACAAAAATGATTGGAACGTGGTGCACCGAAGAGGTAAAATTAGCTATAAAAAAAGGATATAAAATTGAAAAAATTCATCAAGTTGTACACTGGGAAAATACATCATATACTATTTTTGAAAGCTTTATTAATACTTTTTTAAAAATAAAACAAGAGGCAAACGATTATCCTGAGTGGGTACAAAGCGAAAAAGATAAAGATTTGTATATTAAAAAATATTTTGAAAAGGAAGGTATATTATTAGAAAAGGATAAAATATATAAAAATGAAGGATTGAGAACTATTGCTAAATTATTTCTCAACAACTTGTGGGGTAGATATTGTTTGAAACCAAATAAAAGACAAAACAAATTCATGAATAGTGCTGAAGTATATGATATTTTATCAGATTCAAGAAATGACAATGTTCTAATTCAGCCAATAAAAAACAAAAATGGTGATGTTAAATACCAAGTTGGTTTTAATGTATTAGGTGAATATTCTGAAACAAACTGCACCGTTAACGAAGTTATTGGAGTGTTTACAACGGCATATGCAAGAATTAAATTATACAATTTGATGGACGATGTAGGATTTGACAATGTACTATATCACGATACCGACTCAGTGGTATACATTGAAAATACAAGTAATAATCATATCTTCAAAGAACAACTTGGTGATTATCTTGGAGAACTGACCGACGACTTAGAAAATAAGACATGCATTGAATTTGTATCAACAGCACCTAAATCATATTCATTAAAATTTGATAATGGAACAACAATGACTAAGGTAAAAGGATTTCCATTAAATTATGAAAATTCTCAAAGTATCAATCATGAAGAAATCAAAGATATCATTTTATACAATCACGAAAAAATTGTGGAATTAAAATACGATGTTCTTAGAAAACCAAGAAAAATTGATGAAAACAAACATTATGCAGCTCTTGGTATAGAAACAAGAAGCGAATCAAAATCATTTTCATTAAATTATGATAAAGGATACATTCAGTGGGAAAAATTTAATATCCTACCTTGGGGACATAAAGATATTCCATTATAATAATGAGCAAGTCAATCACTGAAAAACAAATACAAGACTTTTATTTAGACCCCGAAATAGGATTAAGTGCTGTATCACCATTCACGGCCAAATTAAAATCTCTTGGCTATAAAGTCACACAAAAACAAGTTAAGGAAGCCATCGAAGCAACTGAAGTCAATCAAACCTTTTCTCAAAAAAAGAAAATCAATAGAAAAGAGTTATTTCCTATTTACGGCAAAGACCCTAACAAGAATTATGTTCAGGCTGATTTAGCATTTATTCCTGAATTCAAAAAACAAAATAGAGGTTACTCCGTTATATTGACGGCTATTAATATCAATACACGAAAGGCCTATGCATATCCATTAAAATCAAAAACTGTTAAAGCTAAAAATAACAAAAACATTGATTCTGCTGAAGGAATAATTCCTGCTTTCAAAAAGTTAATAAAAGATTCAAAAATGAATGTATTGACTACGGACAATGGTGTAGAATTTACAAATAAATCTATGAAAAAATTATTAAAGGACAACAATATTGAGCATTATTTAAATGAAACCGAAGACCATACTACTATGGGTATGATAGAACGATTCAATAGGACATTGAAATTGAAATTTAAAAAAATAGAAGAAAGTAAAGACACCGTAAACTGGATTGATTATTTGGATTCTGTTGTCAAAAATTATAATAGTACACAAAATTCTGCAAATATCGATAAATCAACTCCTGATAATATGAACCTAACAAAGACCATCAGAAATATTTTATTGAAAAGGAATAAATTGACTAAACTTCTTGAAAAAATAGATATAAAACCGGGTGATAAAGTTAGGATTAAACTTAAAACTAAAACGTTTGATAAAGAATCTCAACGATGGTCGACAAAAATATATAAAGTAAAATCTATGAAAAATTTGAGTTATATCATCGAAGACGGTAAAGAAACTTTGGCACGTCGATATAAACCACGCGAATTATTGGAAATTAAAGGTAGCACGTCTAATAAAAAACAAAGCTACAATGGAAACATTGTTGCCAATGACGAACCCACAGTTTCTGAATTAGTTTCTAAACAAAATAAAAAAGAAAGAACTCTTAGGAAAGAAGGTGTCTCATCTTCTAATCGAATATCTAAAAGGACAAGAAGTCAAAATAAAAATAATAAAGATAATGAAACGGAAATTGATTTACGATGATTTTTATCGATTGTATTATATATATTGTTATGGTAAGAGCTAATCAAACACAAGCTCAACGAAGGCTGAATAATAATGTTTATTGTGGATATAAAGACCCTGCACCCTAAAGTCGTCCGCTTGGAAATAAAATTCAATGTAAAGCTCGTCATCAATTAAGGCGGTATGGAAGAATTTTGAGACCACCTCATCCTGCGGATAGACAACAAAATAGACGAAACAATTAATATATATGTAATATTATAAAATATCATGAGAAAGATATTGACTGATGATGTCGTCAAACAATATTGTCTAAATGAATTAGGCTTTAGAAATGCTGCATCTAATAAATCAATATTTCAAGGATATTCTAAATTAGCTTCTAACAATTATGCTATGACCGCTCCTTCTCAAAATAGTGTTGAATTCTATACTTCTATTTCTCAAAGTCCTTTGATAAATTCAGTTGATTTGATTCAAAATTTGAAAAGAAGCGATGTCAATGTTTTTGTTCCGGGAAAATATACAAGAGCGGACAATTTACAAAGGTTTGCTGATTTAAGTGAATCTGATGTAGAAACTCCAATAAGCACTCCTATATCACCTGAATCTTATTTTCAAGAAGAAGAAGACTTTTTACAAAGTTTGGAAAAAGGAACTCCAATAAATCAAGGAGAATCTGAACCATCAAAAAGAATGACAATAAATCCTTTTTTAAGACAAGCATTATTTAATTCAGGTCAAAAGGATAGAACACCTTCGGCTGACGATGATAATGATGATGACGATGATACGAGTGGTGTTCAATATATGGGTTTGGAAATGAGTCCTATTTCCACAAAAGAACAACGTGCAAATAAAGGTAATCAATTATAAATAATAATATATCATATTATATAAATGACTCGTGCTGAATGGAACGAAACATTAAAAAAATGTGCCAAAGAATATCATTCCAAAAAAGGCACGAAACCTCGTAAAAAATATTCCAAAAAGAAAAAGTTAATTAAATCTGCAAATATTCAATCACCACAAGTGACATCACGACCTATTGCAAATTTACCAACAAATAATAACAATCGAGGACCTGTGAGATTTCCTTTTAATTTAATTGTGTGAATTTCTTCGGTTTTTTCAGGGGGACAAAAAACCTTAAAAAAATAAAATCCACTTAAAGAGTGTAACTCAATAGTGTGAACAAAGCAAGAATGAAAACTACATTCAATAATCTTCCTCTTGAAGTTCAAGACAAGATTTACTTCATGAAACATCAACTTGAAATGGAAGATTTGTGCAAGGAAATCAATTATATACCTAATAGAAAAAAATTAAACGATAAATATTTGAATTGTATAGTTGGTATGTTTGCCTATAACAATCCAAAATGGAATTTTGATAACTTAATAGCAAAAAATGTTGTCGATGATAGATATGAGTTTTATGAAGATTACATGCGAATCAAATTTTTTCAATATTACTTTTTTAGAAAAGTTAAAAATACAAACTTGATAAATATAAGAAATATGCAAGTTGAATTACCGGGTGAAAGTAATAAGTTAGATATAAGCTTCCCCTTTCGAAATGGTTTTCATTTTCCATTCATATATCGTGAAAATAAACTTGTGTTTTTTTTTGACATCGTGCGTATCTACACTAAAAGAGTTAAAAGAAATGTGTAAAATTAATAATGTGAAAGTAAGTGGTAATAAACGAGAATTGATTCAAAGACTTATTAAACTTCCATAAATGATTTAAGAACATTTAACATATATCTTATTGAAACATTAATTAATTTACTTTTTATTTACTTTCAATTTTATCTTTATCTTTTTATTGTAGATTTTTTTATTTATTTTTTATTGTAGATTTTTTATTTATTTTTTATCGTACTCACATTTAATCACGTAATTTATTCACTATTTATTACGTAATTATTTCTTTAGGGTTTTCTCTTGTATTTATTAATCATTTATTATCGTCTTTAGGGTTTTGGAGGTAGGCTATAATCGGTAGTATACTACTTCGTTATCATTATGTTCGTAAATGGATAAAACCTTCTTGGGATGTTGAAGTTTCTAATAAAAAAGAATCATTAATCAAACGTTTGAACTTTGCAAAAGCATATGAATTGAAAAATGATTGTAAAATAAAAGTAGTATGATGTAGCGTTTGGCGACAAAATTTTCCCCCACCAACAAAACCCTAGGCTGCGCCTAGGGTTGGGGTAAAATCTTATCGCCAAACCCTACAACATCCTACTACCATCCAAACCCTAGACAATTCCGGTGAGCTTCCGGTGAATTTATCCGGTCCGGTGAGCTTCCGGTGAGCTTCCGGTGAATTTATCCGGTTCGGTGAGAGTTTCCGGTGGAATAAATATAAAATAAAAGCAAAAGTTTTAATTTAAAGATTTTAGTACGTTAAGATATTAGAAAGAGCTATGACAGAAATTAAAGAAATGATCGAGAATTTTAAAATAAAGGCAAATGAACATGTCAAAAAGCATGCTTTCCCTTCATTTGAGGAAGTGGATACGAATATTGTTCAAGTTTTAGAAAAATCTTTTCACAACCGTGAAGCATTAATTGTTATGTATTCAGAATTTGGACCGACAACATATTTGTGTATTAAAGCCATTTATGAAAATCTTACAAATGAAGAATATATTAGGAACATAGGAAAGTCTTTGAATGAACAAGGAGGGTTTACCACAATGCACTCTGTATATTATCTTATCTGCAATTTTACTCCAATTAGTAATTTTGAATTTAAAAAATGGTGGTTATCTAACCTTAATGAAACTTGGGATGGTATAGGTACATGGATTGGAAAATAATTTAAAATATGATAAATTAGAAAAAAATAATTTATCATAAATAAAATAAAAATAATAAGAATAATAAAATGTAAATACGTTAAAATAAATCTAAATATAATTTATTAAAAAGTTACGACACAACTATATTTTCTTGTGTAATCGAAGGTTGTCGACTTAATTCTAATACAAATCGAAGTACATTAGCACTTGTCGAAAAATTTCCATTTAGTGAACTAATTTGAAGTTCGAGATTATTGTTTCCTATAACATTTGATGAAGCTACCAAACTGAAAGGGTTACTTATTCCAGTAAATATAGCAAGACCCGAGCATTTTAGAATATATTCGTCTCCAATAATATTATTGACACCTTCATCAGCGTGTTGAATTTTGAATTTTACAATATCTGTATTTAGTTCGTTAGCTTGTAATTGAAATAAATACATTGCACTAAAAGAATTTTATGCAAATTCTAAAATACGAATACTTTGTCCGGATATTGGATTATTTCTTGGAAAATTTCTTATATCAAGATTTTGATATTGTAAAGTTTTTGTTTCAAAGACGTCTTTTACCGTAACTTTGCCGTTAGCTCGTTCAATATCATTTGTTGTTCCTTGTACATCAAACCATTTTGAACTTCCCCCACTCGGTGCATTTCCATTAACGGTTGTACATTGTAGATTTTTACAAATCAAATCTTTACCAAAAGAAGCCATTTTTATTTTATAATATAGAATAAATATAAGATATAAATTTATAATTTAAAATCAGGTTTAATCCAAACCAATAATCCAGAACCCGGAGTTGTTATAACTTTACTTTCCATACACACGCCAATAATTCCAACATTATTTGTAGTAATTTGTGAAGAATTGACTGAACCTCCCGAAGCACAACCTAACATTTGACCTTTAACATAACTTCCATCAATAGCTTTGCAAGTTGTGAATCCTTTTGTACAAACAAAACAAGAATTTCCGGTTGTTGCATTTTGAACACAAACTCCTATAGGCATACATTTTTGATTAGATTGACTTGCCGAAGCTGCATATATTTTTATACCATTTACATCTGAAAAATCATCAGAAAATTGAACAATATCTCCAGCATTTATTGTAGCTCCGGTATTATTTTTAAAAGTAAATACATCACCTGTATGAGGAACCGGACTTGCGGGTAATGTTGCCGTATATGCATTTGTCAAACCTGTCAAAGGAATTCCTACGGTCGTCAATGAGGATGTTGGCGTTGTATATGCCCAGTCTATGCTACTTACAAGTCGTATAGCACTACAATCCAAATCACCGGTTAAATTAATGTTATTTCCAGAATTACCGACAGCCAAAACTTGACTTAATGAACCAATACTTCCATTATTAATAGCACCAGATTTTATTTCACCGGAAACCGAATCATAATACAATTGTAAATTTTCTAATGTCACATCAGGACTTGGTCTTATAGGTTTTACCGTAAATGAACTTGGATTTACAGAATTTAATTCAACACCGGTTGCATTTATACAAATAGTATTGTTGACAGACGAAGTTCCTCCGGTATTCTTATTAGCATATGAACCTAATGACACTGAATTTAGACCACTAAAAACTTCGCCTGCAAATCTTCCTACAGAAACAGATTCCACACCGGCGTTACTTTGTCCGGAATCATCTCCTAAATTTACCGAATAATTCCCAGCTTGGTCATAACCACTACCTGAACCTAAAGCCAAAACATCAATTCCACAACCGAATGAACCAGCATTTCTGCCTATTAATATTGCACGTTGTGCATTTATATATCCGTCATCATTTGTTGTTTCACCAATACGAATTTTAGCATCTTGAGTACCGCCTCTAATCCTAATTAAAGCACCATCAATTTCATCTTGATTTATCGTAAATTTTCCAGTTCCGGTAAAAGAAATATCATTTGTGGTAGTTGTACTTCCTTGGTCGGTAACAGATTGTAAATTTTGGTTAGCCCCGGAAGGCAAGTTTTGAAGCAAAGACTCGTCACCAATAAATTTACCAGAATTCAAAGTAATATCACCTGTGTTTAAAATCAAAGGTCCATCATTTAAGAGTACACCGGCTCCAAGCGGTTCGGTGTCGAGCGTTAATTGCATAAATGACCATTCATTTATACCATTGTCTCCTATTTTCAATCTCGTTTGAGAAACAGGATCTAAAGATTTAATTTCAAAAGAACTATCAAGTTCATCTAAACCTATCGAAAATTTTGATTTACTTGCAGGATTATTTAAAATAAAATCATAAAAATTAATATTATTCACTAAATTTAAATCACCGTCAGTCTGTAATTTCATAAATTCTCTTTGATTATTTACATCTGAATTATCAATAAATGAAATATCTCCACGGTATAAAAAATCTGAAGCCATATGAATTGTTTGACAAGGGTTTGAATTATCACCTATTTGATTTACATTTAATTGATTAATTGTTAATGGGTCGGGTACGGTTACCGGACCAGGGTCGGTTACATTGTTTAAAGTTGTAAGAAATACATTTTTGCCGAAAGAACTCATATATCTATATATATTATAATACGATTTTTAAATTTACGGTTGAGCAAGTTTCATAAACACCGTTCCAAATTTATCATTTGGATTCGCTTTGAATACATATAAACCATTTACTTGTGTAATATCTTCAACCGGAGGAACATTAGTTGTATCTACGATAGGCAAACCATTAAATCTAACTTTCATTTTATTTTCTTTTGCAGCCATATTCAAATTTACAATACCGGGGTCACCACTTTGAGAACCGTCAATATCTATATAAATATCAGCTCCAAGCATTTCTAAGGTTGTTTTTGTTGTTTTATTTTTTTTACCAATAAATACTGCATTTCCTACATTAACATTTTGATTCATGATTAATTCTTTTCCAAAACTAGACATTGTATATAATATATCACACGAAGAAAGAATTTGCAGGTTTTAGAATTGGATTATTTAAAGGATGTTGTTCGGGAAAGGTAAACATTGAAGTTTTTAAAGTTGGTTTATCTCCATGTCCAAAAATATAAGATTTATATCCAGCTAATTCATTTACATTTGAAATTTTGGCTGGGGGTAAAGTTATGTCACTTATCGATTTACAAGGCAATTGTTGCATAGAAGGTGGTCTAAACCCGGACATTTGCATTAGAGATGGTGGTAATTCAGCTTTATTTTGACCTATACGTTCACCTAAACTTGTAGGTGAGTCATTTGGTTGAAATCGATTCATTTTTTTATTATGTATAATAATAAATAAACATTTAAACAATCAATTCAATCATACGCCCAACACCTACACGCAAAACACTTGTACACGCACAAAATACAAACACTTCATTATTAGTTAATACTTGTTCAGTTGTGTTTGTGCCTTCACTAGTCTCTAAATACATCATAGTGTTAAGACTGCGACTATCGAGACCTGATAAATTTCTTACGCCCATATCACTAGGCATATTTAAGCGAATCATAAAAGTGAAATAATGGTTCACCCAGTCTTCAAAACTATTGACTTTACAACCACATTTTGTCATATATTGGTCAGCTTTCGCCACACACATCGAATTGAAATATCCTAATGCATCGTTTCGGTAATTTGGAATATAAAGATTATTCACATTGAATTGTGCACTTCCTAGTCTTCCAGATTTGAAGTCAAAGTAACTTGGTATATAAGTAGGACCGATTTTATTGTCGATTTGCACAAGACCGAGGGATTTGGTTTGATAATCCCCTATACGTTGGACAGCATATATTTCATCAATCGATTGAGAACTTAAACTAAATCGTGTAGATTTATTCATACCGTCGTGTGAAGATGTGAAAGAATAGTAATTCTTGAACGGAATTTCAAGAAATCCATCTCTTTTTAATTTTGCGTCGACTGCCGAATCATATACTCCATTTGAGAAGGTGATAGTTTCAATTGTAAAATAAAGTTTTTGTAAAGTAAATCTTCCACCTGAAATTAAAGCTTGTTGACCGTCGTTATTTAAACCATTTCCTAATCCCAAGCTATTTTGAACAGCACCTAAAACTTCCGGACCATGCAAATAAAATCGAAGTTGAATAGGTGGCAAAAGAGATGTATCTAAATAACTAGGCTCGCTCTCTCCTATAAAGCTTCTAAATTCTTGAATTATAAAAGGTCGAAATGTTTTATAATAATCAAGGTCGGTCACTTCAATTTCTTGGTTTTGTAAAACTCTTTGATAACTAATTTCTTTATTTAAAGTAGTTTGTAAATTGTCTAGAACCGTAGCGACGGTGCTGTATCCATTAAAACCACTTTGGATTTGCACACCTCCAGCCGTGCATTCTACCCGAGAGATTAATTTTTCTAAACCATTTGGAAGCATTGTTCTCAAAAAATCAGCACCTCCCGGAATGGTAATATTGGCATCGTTCGCTCGAGCTTCACAATGCATCGAAAGTGATTTTAAATTTATAATTACGTTTGACGGAAGATTTAGAGTGATTGTAGAATTATTTGTTGCGGTGTCTTGATTTGTGGTTTCGAGCCTAAAATAATTAGTGCTATACCCGGAAACTTTTTGAAGTGCGTACGCAAGACTTAATGGCAAAGACATTCTTTTATATATAATATATTAGTAACATAAATAAAAAAATTTAAAATTGTGAAAGTTCTTTGATAATTATTGACATAGAATAACTTATACTTCCGTCCCGTGCTTCCGTGGGCGAAACTAAAGGTATGGGTCTATTTTTAGAGTCGGTCAAGACAAATTTTAATTCAGTCAATTGTGATCCTGAAATGTCAATAGCAAAATTGTCATTTGGATTTAAAAAATCTATAAAGTTTGTAGTCAAGTCATTTGGTAAAAGAATTTTAGCAAAAATATCGCTAGCAATTAAAGAAGTGCTATCACTACTTATAGCGGATAAATTTGTAGACTCAACATTGTTAGTAGGCAAACTTGATATTCGCAAATATAGTGCATCATTTGTTTGCAAATTACAAGGATAATAACTTTCGAATATGGTGTCCGCTGTTTTTATTTCGAATAAATCAATTAATTGAGAAACATTTGATAAATTGCTAGTTTGTCTATTTACACGCCCGCCTAAAATTTCGTCGGCGTCGTTATATTTGCTTGGACCTATAACTTTAGTTTGTAGTTCAGCTTGCAAAGGATTGTTTGCATTGAATTCATTTCTAACTGAAAAAGAAACAAACTTAATATTCGGAACTGCAATTGATAAAGTAATTTTAAACTTATTTTTATAATCTATAGGGTTACCATTATATTCTACGGTAACCGTTCCGGTATATGCAAATTCATTATCTAAAACTGCTTTTATATTTGTACTTAAAACTGTTTCTAATTGAGCTAATTCTGTATAATTTGCAAAAGGAATTTCTACGGGAAATAATTTATTAGTATCGATTTTTCCTAAAAAGAATATTCCATTAAAATTATTAATAGTGTACCATGTTTTAGCAGCCGAAAAGGAATTCAAGACAACACGTAATTTACTTGTAACTCTATAATTTAATAAAGCTGTTGGTATATTTACATCTATTCTTCGAGAATCACCTGCCGAATTTTCTTCGCTATTTAAATATATAGTTCGTGATGAAATTATATTATTCATTATCTATACTAATAAAAGATTGATTTTTAATATTTGCTTCCGTGTCCCTAATTTTTGGTTTAGAAATTTCGATATTTCCATTGGCTAATTCAGTGTAATATTCGGTTCTATTTAAATAATCATCTACTAAAAGTTCAATATGTGCTTTGGAAATATTTTTGAATATTCTTTCGGCTTCCACAATTAAAAGATCTTTTTCTATATTCATTTTAAATTAAATGTTCTTTTATATTTATTAATATTTTTTTCTAATGAAGTTGTTTCACCCCATAATAAATGTTTAGAAAGTGACCCTGCGGTATAACATTTATTCCAATTTTCATTAGACTTATGACGTTTAAGATAATTTGATTTTTTTTTTATATCTTTATTTTTTGTAAAATCTGAATATCCTTTTGCACCAAAATGAACAGTTTTTAAATTATCAAAAATTGCCATTAATTTTTTATCTTTTTTTGTAGACTTTTTAATTTTTACAGTTTTATATTTACAATTTGCCATTTTATATTATATATCTTATGGATTTATTACACCGACTTTTATAGGTGTTGAACTATTGCCGTCATACTCGACATATTTAATTCCCTTTTTAAAATTACCTGAATTTATGTTTCTATTTTCATAACTTACTCCGGTTGTAGGCGAAAATAAGTTTTTATCTTGCTTTTGTCTACCCGTTATTTTTCTAATTTTTTCGGTAATTGGGTCATAACTAGGGACTTTTTCTATATTTTTTTCTTCAATTGGATGCAACCCTAAATATTTCCGTAAATAATTCTTTTCTTCTAGACTCTCTTTAACTCCCATGGTATCCATAAAATCTGTAAAATTAATAGGGGGCGCTTCGTTTAACAATGCACCTTCTAATACACCTTGAGTCGTTCTAAAATAATGTTCATCTTTAGAATTTGTATGTTGATAATATCCAAAATAACCACCCATAACTGAACCGCCTATAGCATTTGCGAAACCAAATCTAGATCTTGCCGTGGAAACTCTTTCGGTTTGGGGATAATTTTCGGTATACATTTGCTCTATATCATGTAATTTTACAAGATCATTTTCAGTTCCCGGTTTTGGATTGACATGAATAATTTCATAATTAGAATTTGGATGAGGTTTAATTCTTGCCGGTAATGAAATTAAATCTCCTTCCGTTGAATAAACATATTGTTTTTCCGTTGGTGTATTTACCGGTTTTTGCAAGGGATTAATAGCTGGATTAAAATGATGACCTTCGACATTATATTTTTCGGCAATGAAATTGCTTTGTCCGGCTCCGTTTGAGTGACCGGTTACCGAAATTTTGTAATTATTTCCAAATTTTTTAAAAACATTTTCATATCTTTGGGATGCTTCGTTATATCTTTGAGTTGTGCGTTGTTTGCCTATAGTTGTTAATAAATTCACATACCAATCCTTAAAATTACTTAACCTATTAGGGTTTTTAGAAATTGTTTCTAATTTGTAAAATTCAGCGTCACTTCCACGATATGCTATGATTACTTCTTTATTTATAGAATTAACTAATGTAATCGAATTTCTCCCGCTTAATGTAGGGTCTATTTGAAAATGGGGAAGTTCTCTCATTATTTTATTTAATTTTGCTTTATTATCGTAACTAAATGCATAGGCTGAATTTGCAGCTAAAGCATATTTTTTTTGAGTAGGATTATCAAATTTAATTGTATTTTTTCCAAGAAAATTATTTATTGCTTGATTTGGAATATTTTTGAAATCTGCATGTATTGCATTCAATAGTTCCGCCGTTTGTTCTTTTTATTTTTTGGGATGTAAAATCATTATTTTTAATTTTTGGAATTCTCTCAAACGGAGTGGAATCTTTGTTATTACTTTTATTATTTTCAAATTTAAAATCATTACTTTTAAAATTGGTGTCATCTACAATTTTCGCTTTTTGACAAAATATATTTGAAGGATTATTATCACAAAATGTATTCATAAATTATTAAATTAATAATTTCATTTTAATATAAATTTCCCCGAACAAATGTTTTCGAGACATAGTAATAAAATTTTTAATTGTTATTTGTAGTACGTGAACGTGTTTTTGCCGGTGAGAAATTTCTATTAGGAGACGTCGGGTTTCTTCGATCTACACCGGTAATAACAACGGGATCACTTGGTAAAGAAAAGGATAATGCTTGTCTTAATAGTGGATTTACAACTGTCCTTGATGAAGGACCAGATTCGCCTTGATTTTCGGGTGTGTTTAACGGAGATGGAGAAAAATCTTCACGCAGTCTTTTCAAACCTGAATTAATTTCTTCAGTGTCAATTTCACTCAACAATTCTTCTTCTTCTTCAAAACTTATTGGAGTAGATTGTGAAGACAACTCTTCTTGCATAATATATTTTGGAAAATCAAAATCATGCTTTAATTCTTTAGTCAAATGCATAGGATTTATAGGAGAATTTGTTAGATCAAAATAAAATAATTCAGGATTTGAACTAGGTACGTTCATACTATAGCTATTTTTAGAAAGATTGCCATAACTTTTAAACATTTTTTGAGAATTTGGTACTTTATTTGTTATATCCATCATTTTTAAACATTGTTGTTTTGTGTACGCGTCGGTTAATTGTGGTCTCATTTGGAATTTGTTTAGTATAAAATAAATAAATAAATTTATTAATTTAATGTTTGAAATTCATAATGCAAACTGTTTCGATATTTTCCCTAAAATAAATGATAATTCCGTAGATTTATTTGTATTAGATTTACCTTATAACCAAACCGCTTGTAAATGGGATAAAGAAATAATTGATTTAAATTTATTGTGGAAACATTTGAAGCGTATAGGTAAAGAAAAAACATGTTATATTTTTCTAACCACAACTAAATTTGGACATAAGATAATTGAAAGCAATAAAGCATGGTTTCGTTACGATCTAGTATATGAAAAGACCGTAGCATTAGGATTTTTTCATGCAAATCAAATGCCATTGCGAAGTCACGAAATGATTTATATATTTTATAAAAGACTACCTACATTTAACCCGCAAAAAACTCCCGGAAAGCCATATTACAAATCGAGTGCAAATACTACTAATATATATACTAAACATTGCGCTCGATTACCAACCAAATGTGAAGACGGTTATCGATATCCAAAATCAGTTTTGAAATTTTCTAACGGAAATCATAAAAGCAAACATCCATGTTCGAAACCAATCGAATTAATGGAATACTTAATTAAATCATATTCAAATGAAAATGACCTTGTTTGTGATCCTTTTATGGGTATTGGATCTAGTTTAATTGCTTGTAAAAACAATAATCGAAAATACATAGGGGTTGAATTAGATAGTGAGTTTTACAATATTTGCCTTGAAATATAAATTGTTAGAATAAATACATGGATATAAAGAAGATAGGTATGAAGAATGTGAGAGATTATATAAACATAGATTAACATAAATTTATTTGTTTATTTACATAAAAGGTATTGGGTAGCGGGTAATGGGTTGTTTACAAAAGTATATCAAAGAAAGAGTATCATTTTGTATATTTATTTATTATCATTTGAAAATGTTTTTGAAAATGCCCATTACACCATACCCCTTACCATGATGAAAAGGATAATAAACAATCAATAATTGGCTATTTTCATTATCACAACAAGATATTAAAGATGGATGAGTTTAGGGTTTTAAAATTCTAGATGTACATAGCACTTTTCAATTTACGAATAGATTAGTTGATCTCTTTATACGGTCAAAATAATGAAATTCGCCTTCCGGACTCAAATAAAATTAGCCTTTCAAAACTTTCCGTACATCTACTTTAGCTTTTGAAACTGATTTGGTTCTTAGTAAATCAAACATAAATTGTAGATATACATAGCACTTTTCAATTTACGAATAGATTAGTTTATCTCTTTATACGGTCAAAATAATGAAATTCGCCTTCCGGACTCAAATAAAATTAGCCTTTCAAAACTTTCAGTACATCTACTTTAGCTTTTGAAACTGATTCGGTTCTTAGTAAATCAAACATAAATTCTAGATATACATAGCACTTTTCAATTTACGAATAGATTAGTTTATCAATCTATACGGTCAAAATAATGAAATTCGCCTTCCGGACTCAAATAAAATTAGCCTTTCAAAACTTTCCGTACTTCTACTTTAGCTTTTGAAACTGATTTGGTTCTTAGTAAATCAAACATAAATCTCTCTACCTCGTTTCTAGAGGGGTACAAAACTGCAAAACTATTTGTCAACTCTTCAACATTTTTCAGCCGATTGTGGAGGTCGGCATTGATAGCCTCAAGGCTTTCCACCTTGCTCTCAAGAATAGTGTTTTTTCTTGAAAGTCCGGTGTTCACTCTAGTCAAAACTTCAACTTGAGCCTTTAACTCTTCCATATTTTCCCCTAAACTTTCTACCTCAATAGTGTGGTTCTCTAAAGTAGTTCGCACAAAATCGGAAGTAGCATCGGAGACTAACTCCGATTTAAACCTATTGAAAGTTTCGCAGTCAACATATCCTTCGTCTCCCTCAAGATGCCCCTTAAGCATATCCCAGTATTGTGCACCTGTCACATAATGCCTCAAATATCTTGGGCGCATCTCACTATGCTTAACAAATATTTCTCTAGGTTCGTCCGATTGGGCGGGACGCCCACGTTTCTTACATGGTTGAGCAGTATCGGACGCCATATTTCTGCACACACAAAACAGCACATAAACACTTAAAAGTCAACCAACTCTTCTTTAACCAACTCTTCATAAGTGGGTAAGTTCTTTTCAACTTCTGCAGGCGTTGTTTCGTTTTTGACCGCCAGCTTTGAAACGAGCGACAGCCTGACTTTTTCGTGGGCGGCATTTTCGTTTTTTAGCTGGGCATTTTCGGTTTCGAGTTCTTTCAACTTGTTTTCAAGCTCAGCCAACCGATTATCTACAGAAGGCGAAGGTGCTTGAGTAGTAGGCGATTGTAAAATCCGTTTAGGGTGAGGTGGAGGAGAAAGCGACAACGCCTGTCTTTGAAGCGTGTTCCGATTACGCATTTCGGCGCGTTGTTGAGCAGAGTTACTTTGAAGGTCCTTTGCTTTTTGCAATGCCTGAAAAGATGCGTCGCTGGAGAGTTGGAGGGCTGATAGCGTAATTTTGTCAGTCTCTTTTACTTGTTCCGCTTTTTGAAAGTCAAGCGCATCTACAAACAGTTGACACAGGTCGTCACAAAACGGTGGGTAATCGGTCGGCTCAAAAGCTGTAGGCAAACGCATGTAAATAGCTTTTGAATAACAAACAGATACAAGTTCTTGAAATAATGCCCAGTGAGCGTAACTGCAAAAAACGTTCCAGCCGTTGGCTTTGCCTCCACAACGTTCGGTAATAAGTCTGCCCATAACGCGTTTTTTAATAACTATTGGACACCGGGCATTAGCAGTGCCTAACTCAGGTTTAGGGCGTGTGGGAAAAGGCGGAGTATATTCCCGATGAAAGTTGTAAAACTGCTCCGGATTTTTTGGGTTAGGTATGTACTCTTCTGGGTCACCCTCTATTGGAATAGGCAACTCATTTTGTTGCCCGCTTAACACAAGATCCTCACAGGCTTCATCATCAATAAACAGTGCCATAAATATTACCTTTTCAGTGAGCTTCTTGCTGCTCGTTGCTCTTGCGCCGCCAAAATGCCTTTGAAAAGCTTCGTTTACATTTCAGTTTGCATTTCATTTACCATTTACGATGGTACCATTTACGATGGTACCATTTACGATTTACGTTACTTGCTACTTCAATGTCCAATGAGATTACGTTAAAATAAAATACACGCGTTTCATTGGCTTTTGAAGTAACGTAAATCGTAAACAGTACGTTCATAAATCGTAAATCGTAAATCGCTCGATCGAGCGCGCGGTAGTTGAAACGAACGAAAGCCTCTTTTTACGATCGAGTCGCGCGCGCTGTCAGTCGACGGTAAAAACGAAGGAACTTAAAATTCCGCTACCTTTTTCCCTGGGAACTCTAGTATGACAGTATGACATGTATGACATCATATGACACCCCCAAGCACCGCACATGTATTATACGTAAAATTTTGCGAGGAATCTCACTGTGAAGTCAAAAAATTGAAAAAATTTATTTTTCATGTCTGTTTTTAGCCCTGAATATTATGAAATAGCCAATTTTATCGAAAAATGTCCATAAAAGTCGCAAAAAATTATTTTTCAAAAAAATTTCTTTCCAAAACTCTTTTTTATATCGAATATGAATTGCCATAAAAATTTTATGCAAAAAATTTTATATTCTAAAATTTTGGTAATTAATTTTGCCTTTTTTCGCTCTACGCTTAAAAATAATTCCAAAAAAATAATTTTATAATAATTTTTGAAATAGTTTATCTTACACAGAATTTCGCGCTGAAAAAGACTATGTTGGCAGAATTTTTTAGAATTATGCAAAACTTTTTTAATTAATTGTTTTTCATTTATTGCAAAGTATTTGGGATAATAAATTCATTAAAGTTCCTTCTAAAGCCACTTGGATGTGTACTCTTTTTATGTAAATCAATGAATAAGAAATCATGTGCTGATTGAATTGCTTTATCATAAACTTGAAAAAAGGTATCTTGATTAATCTCACCGCTACATTCCTCCGCAATTTTCTCTAGCTCTTTTATATTTTTATTTTTAAAAACTAATAAATGAGTTAAATTTCCTCGAATACTTTTATTTAATCCCATTTGATTTGACGTGTAATTTTGTGTAGCAAATAATAATGAGACGCCCAAAGCCCCATTTTTAAGTTTCCCTTTATGACGGTGAGTAGTTACAAGTTGATTCAATTTAGCTCTTGGCAACATAATGTCGTTTCCTTGTACGTCGTCGAATAAAACCACAATCACCGGCTTTTTACCATTATACTTATGTTAAGGTGGATTATACATTGTGTCCTCAAATTCAATCAATAATTCATTTGGAATATCATGAATTGATTTTGTTTTATCTTTTAACATTTTATTTAATTTTTTCCATCTCTTTAACTTTCGTCATGATATTCTTCGTATTCTTGAGCTTCGGTGTCAAGAATTTCTTCTATTTTTTGGGGAGCTTCAATTGAAGGTTCTAATATATCTTCATTGTCCAATGGTAAATAATTAAAATAATGAGCATTATTGTGAAAAGTAGGACTTACCAAAATTAACCGGTCTAATGCATTATTTTGTTTCATCAATCTTAATAAATTAGAAAAGCTGCAAGTTTTACCTACACCTCGTTTTGCCACCGCCAATATAACGGAATGCATATTAATAAAATCTGGGTCCGTATTTATATTGAAAGCACCGCCTTTTGGTAATTTTATTTCGTAATCTTTATTTTTTAATTTTTGAGTTTGTAACATTTAAGTTTTCTATAAATATTAAAGTTCCGGAAATAAACTTCTATAAGCTTTATCATAATGAGTATTTGTTTGTTGAGGTGATTGAGGGCTATTATCTATATCTTTATTATTATTTTTTTGGAAATTCTTTTCTTTTTAACTATAACTTCCGGTTCGCTTTCGCTAGAACTAGAACTTTCATGTATTTCCTCAATAATAACTTGCTGGACTTCGGGTTTAGGCTTAGTTATTATGGGCTCTGACTAGCCCCTAGCCTGACCCTGCTTCCGTCTCGTGTCCGTGACATCCTAGCACTGTACTGTACAGTAGTACAGTACAGTAGTACAGTCATCGTTTCACTGTCTGGGTTTCCGAGAGCATAAAGCTTCGGCCAGACACAAGTTATGGGATGATCAGTTTGTTTCCTAGCGAGCTTAGCCGGACAGCGTATCTGTCTTCCTCGCAGGTTATAGGCCGCACCGGCTTTCCGGTGATTCTGATGATGCATGACGCCGGACACCCCCCCGGAACCTCGTTTTTAATCGACCCATACAGACTGTGTCATGCCGAGATGACCTGATATCTTGAATCATCGACGAGCCAACGGAAATTCGTTTCAAAGCATCTAAGATACCATCGTAAAGGAATTTGTGTTTGCCATGCTTGCAATTATACAATTTCTTCTTGCCACGCGGCATGTTCAGACACGAAGGTAGCACGCCCACAAAAATGAAAGATATTCACGGATGTCCGATTTGGACATTTGAGTTATGACGTCCAGAGTCGACCAATGATTTTTCGTGGCCGAATTATACTCGAAACTGCGGAGTACGGGTCAAAATGCGCGAGATGGAATATGAACTGTTCAACGATGGCATGAAGCGTTTCTGCTTGTGCTTCGTTTGCGATACCAGAGTTGATATATTGCACGCGAGGCTGAGTCAAAGTATCCGATAAGTTTTGAATTTTCGAGTTCAAATACTGTTGACCTGGCGTACCTCGAGACTTGACCGGTGTCCAACGGCGTTGATAAACGCCCGCATATCAGCAGAAGTGACTTCAGTTCAAACTCAAAGTCCGTTTTGAGCACTGTCCGCAAGCACACGGCGCCCCTTCACCGCAGTTTTAGTGAAGAACGGGGTGTGCGGCCACGCATCTCACAGTCCCTCTATTCGGACTTTGTTTCCCCAAGTATAGAGACTCCGGAACACCTCTACCAGTTTTGCTTCGCGCATTCCGTAATTCAGAACGCGCGTTTCAGCGTTTCAATATGTGCTTGAGCGCAGAAGGCTCTGAATGCGCTGAAGAACGCCTGAGTGACTCGGACACAGAAGCTCTAGACCGAGCTTTTGAGTTTCTTAGAAACGCGCTTCCCACACAGCTACCCGTAACCCCCGTCGTTTTTAATGGATCAGGTCGCCCGAAACTTGCGAACGCTAAGGATGCTCGGAATGACAAACGCCAAGCCAAAGCTGCGCTTTCTGTGGCTGAGCGATCTGGTATGGACAACTTGAGAAGCAGTGGTTCAGCGCTATGGAAAGCTGCTGGAACGTGCAACTGCAAAGATGCGACATGCCAGAAGGACGCGCACGTGATACAGTATCTCGCAAAGCACCTGGTTCCCAACCTGCTAACGTTTACAAAACGCAATACCCAGGACTCTGAGACTAACGAAAAACTCAAGAGTAGCAACGAAGAGTTGAAGAATCAGAAAAGTGCGTATGCGGTGCGTGTTGCGGAGCTAACTTTTCAATGCCACTCCAAGGACGCGACGATCCGTAAGCTGCAAGAGAACCTTGAAAACTACATCAAACCACCCGTGCGCTCCTGCGTTCATGGCCAAGATGACTCGAAGAAATACCGTGACTGGAGGGAGATTCGACCGAAGATGCTGCAAGTTTTGGGCGTCGACGACCTGCTAGCGAAGCACCAGGAGGATGTGCAACAGAAGCGTGACAAGTAAGTCTGACCTGCGTTGATTTCCACTTGCACTTAAGCATGCACGGGAGTTTAACTTTTTCAACTTGAACTTCTTCAGTTTGAAGTCAGTGGAAACACACGACGAGGAGTATGGCTTTTCCAATGAGGATGAGGACAACGAGATGACAGAAGAGGGCTGCACGGATACCACAGAGTCCCGCGACGATGAGCCCGAGCATACATGCCGTCCCTGGACTCCTGGAGCTCAGTGCGCTCTTGCTGAGGCGCAGAAGAAACTAGATGAGTTGCAGGCTCTAATTGGAACTACCCTTGGCCACATCATGCAACCCACCGAATTATCTTCTGCCTTAGACTACCACAAAGATCTGAAGAAGTCTGTTGAGTTGGGAGCGCTCGAGAAGCTGAACAACCGGCAGTCAATTTCTCAAGCTGCGAAGACACGGGACACCAAGATCATAAGCCAGGACCAATATCAAAGTATGTACACAGACATGGGAAAGGCCATCAGGGAAGAGTGGGGCACGTAAGTTTCTCAGCACTTTGTTCCTTCGTGTTTCTGACTATGCGTTGGTTCCTAAAGTGTATGTATGCCTCGGTGCAAATATGGACTCTCAGCAGTCGGGGCTGTCAAGAATTCAACTTGAGCTGACCGGGTAGGCTCCCAGTCAGGCTGCAGCCTCTCAAAGGTTTACTGGCAGTGCAGTCCATGAGAGTCTTGTCTATACTGCCATAAGGCTTTCCCCACTGAATGCTGCGCCCCGGCAGCCAGCCCGGGCGCATCATGCGTTCCTATCTGAATGCTGCGCCCCGGCAGCCAGCCCGGGCGCATCATGGTATGCTTGCTGGTCCGAGCCTGTTTGTGGTTAGAACAGGTGTTTCTTAATTGAAAGTTGGGTGTTCATGGAAGGAAGGGATGGTGTATCGCTTGGAGTGCAGATACGACAAGCATGCGGGCAAGCCAATCAGCCATCCCATGATCACCCCAGACATCCTGAATAATGGCATTCAGCAGTTATCGACTGATATGAAATACTTGGAGCCTACTCCGCACGTGGATCCTGGATGGCACTTCCAAACCGCTCCCCTTCTGGGTCTGATGGCACGGATTGAGAACATTGCGAACTCAGTTCACGACACCCTTGAGATCATTGCTTCTGTGGATGGTGCTAAAGTCAGTGACCAGCGTAATGGCAACTACTTCCGCTTACGCACAAGAAACAATCTGGTTGGTAAACACCGCACACTTGGGAAATTTCAATCAGAGACCCAAACATACAACCTCTCCGTGTTCTACGCAGATGATGAAAGCACAGAGGTAAAGTATGCTACCGTACAACTTGCTGCAATGCCTGTGAAAGCTCCTTGAAAGCTCCTCCTGCGAGCCCCGGGGCGCGCCCCCGGGGCTCGCTGCGCATGGGGCGCGCCTCGGGGCTCGCTGCTCGGGGTATGCGCCCCGGGGCTCTCTGCTCGGGGTATGCGCCTCGGGGCTCGCAGCTCAGGGTATGCGCCTCGGGGCTCGCAGCTCGGGGTATGCGCCCCGGGGCTCGCAGCTCGGGGTATGCGCCCCGGGGCTCGCAGCTCGGGGTATGCGCCTCGGGGCTCTCTGCTCGGGGTATGCGCCCCGGGGCTCTCTGCTCGGGGTATGTGCCCCGGGGCTCGCTGCTCGGGGTATGCGCGCCCCGGGGCTCTCTGCTCGGGGTATGCGCCCCGGGGATCGCTGCTCGGGGTATGCGCCCCGGGGCTCGCAGCTCGGGGTATGCGCCCCGGGGCTCGCAGCTCGGGGTATGTGCCCCGGGGCTCTCTGCTCAGGGGGCGCGCTCCGGGGCTCGCAGCTCGGGGTATGCGCCCCGGGGCTCGCAGCTCAGGAAGCGCGCCCCGGGGCTCGCCGCTCGGGGTATGCGCCCCGGGGCTCGCAGCTCGGGGTATGCGCCCCGGGGCTCGCAGCTCAGGAAGCGCGCCCCGGGGCTCGCAGCTCGGGGTATGCGCCCCGGGGCTCGCAGCTCAGGAAGCGCGCCCCTGGGCTCGCCGCTCGGGGTATGCGCCTCGGGGCTCGCAGCTCGGGGTATGCGCCCCGGGGCTCGCTGCTCGGGGTATGCGCCCCGGGGCTCGCAGCTCGGGGTATGCGCCCCGGGGCTCGCCGCTCGGGGTATGCGCCTCGGGGCTCGCAGCTCGGGGTATGCGCCCCGGGGCTCGCCGCTCGGGGTATGCGCCTCGGGGCTCGCAGCTCGGGGTATGCGCCCCGGGGCTCGCAGCTCGGGGTATGTGCCCCGGGGCTCTCTGCTCAGGGGGCGCGCTCCGGGGCTCGCAGCTCGGGGTATGCGCCCCGGGGCTCGCCGCTCGGGGTATGTGCCCCGGGGCTCGCTGCTCGGGGTATGCGCGCCCCGGGGCTCTCTGCTCGGGGTATGCGCCCCGGGGATCGCTGCTCGGGGTATGCGCCCCGGGGCTCGCAGCTCGGGGTATGCGCCCCGGGGCTCGCAGCTCGGGGTATGCGCCCCGGGGCTCGCAGCTCGGGGTATGTGCCCCGGGGCTCTCTGCTCAGGGGGCGCGCTCCGGGGCTCGCAGCTCGGGGTATGCGCCCCGGGGCTCGCAGCTCAGGAAGCGCGCCCCGGGGCTCGCCGCTCGGGGTATGCGCCCCGGGGCTCGCAGCTCGGGGTATGCGCCCCGGGGCTCGCAGCTCAGGAAGCGCGCCCCGGGGCTCGCAGCTCGGGGTATGCGCCCCGGGGCTCGCTGCTCGGGGTATGCGCCCCGGGGCTCGCCGCTCGGGGTATGCGCCCCGGGGCTCGCCGCTCGGGGTATGCGCCCCGGGGCTCGCTGCTCGGGGTATGCGCCCCGGGGCTCGCTGCTCGGGGTATGCGCCCCGGGGCTCGCAGCTCGGGGTATGCGCCCCGGGGCTCTCTGCTCAGGGGTATGCGCCCCGGGTCTCGCTGCTCGGGGTATGCGCCCCGGGGCTCGCTGCTCAGGGGGCGCGCCCCGGGGCTCGCAGCTCGGGGTATGCGCCCCGGGGCTCGCCG
>LGRX02002132.1:0-15522 GCA_001247695.2 Cymbomonas tetramitiformis
TTTTACTACTTTTTTACTTTTATTTTCTTTTACCAAAAGTTCTTGTAATATTTCTTTTATTTTTTCTTTATGTTGAACTAATGGTAATAACATAAGTAAATAATCATTTGTAGTAGTACTCTGAATGAATGAAGTCTTACTCTTTAAGTGGAAAATTTTTGTTATAAAAATATTTACAACATACAAACATTCACTCATTATAAAAAAGTCTTTTCTAAATAAAAGAGTCTTTTGAGAAACGTATAATAAATTTACAATAAGTAAAAATATGTTATACAATATACAAATACATATTACAATACACATACAAAAAAAGTCTTTTCAAAATAAAAGAGTCTTTTAAGAAATGTACAATAAATTTATATGTAGGTTTTTTCTGCTTTTTTGTCCCCCTGAAAAACCGAAGAAATTACGGTTCTGGAGAATGAGGACTTGACTTCAAGAAAAATCTAATAACATCGTTTAAAAAATTTTCGAACAACGAAGAAATTCTAAGCTCCAAATCATTCTCTTCAAGTAAATTTGAAGATGCAACTAATGTATCTCTCCTCGCTGGTGTTGTAAAGAAACCTAAACCTTCACAAATCAAAACATAGTTGTCTGCAATTTTATCATTCACATCTGTATCAGCGTGTTGAATTTTGAAATTAGCTTGTTGAGTACCTATTAGTAGTAGAGTACCGATTATAGCCCCCCACCAAATAAGTAACTAATAAATACAAGAAATAATTATGTAATAAATTGAGAATAAATTACGTGATTAAATGTGTATACAATAAAAAATAAATAAAAAATCTACAATAGAAATAATAATAATAAATGTAAAATAAAAACAAAATATAAAAGATAAAGATAAAAAATTGTAAGTAAATGAAAAGTAAATTGATTAAGTTCTCAATATATATACATGTTAATTGTTCTTAAATCATTTATGGAAGTTTAATAAGTCTTTGAATTAATTCTTGTTTATTACCACTTGCTTTGATATGATTAATTTTACACAAATCTTTTAGCTCTTTTAGTTTATTATACGATGCCAAAAAATACACAAGTTTATTTTCACAATATGTAAATGGAAAATGAAAACCATCTTGAAAGTCAGCACGGAAACCTAAAATATTATTTGTTGGTAATTCAATTTGCATATTTCTTACATTTATCCTGTTTATATATATATTTTGGACTTTTCTAAAAAAATTCGCATGTAATCCTTATAAAACTCATATCTGTCATCCGCAACATTTTTTGAAATCAAGTTATCGTAATTCCATTTCGGATTGTTATTGGCAAACATACAAACTATACAATTCAAATGTTTATCGTTTAAATTTTTTCTATTAGGTATATAATTGATTTCCTTGCACACATCTTTCATTTCAAGTTGATGTTTCATAATGTAAATCTTTTCTTGAAGTTCACAAGGAAGATGGCTAAATGTGGTATTCATTCTTGTTTTATTTACACTCTTTAAGTGGATTTTATTTTTTGAGGTTTTTTGTCCCCCTGAAAAAACCGAAGAAATTTATCAAGAAAAATCAATAGGAATTAGTTCCATTAAAAATCTCAATTGTAAACCACTCGTTAATACTTTACCATTCCCGGACGTCATATACAATTCTAAATTATTTGGTGCAAGAACATTAACAGTGGCAAAAATATTAAAATCAGTTCCCGTTACATTGAAACTTGAAAGTCTTACAATATATTCGGTACCTATAACATTATTAATATTTGCATCACTGTGTTGAACTTTGAATTTTGTAAAAACAGCATCATCATCACTTACATTAGGGTCAGTTGGACTTAATGTGAAATTGAAATAATAAATAAACGATGTATCAAATTTTAGTATTCTTATTCCTTGACCAACTTGAATCAATCCTTTTTTACATTTGGAATAATCTATTTTGTTTTCGATTTGAACAGAACTACATTCTATATCTTTACAACCTATATCATTACAATCCATAATATCATTGCAACCTATTATATCACCTTTCATATTAATTCTGAAAAATGGAGTTGCACTACCATCAGGTTTTTTTTGAAAATTTATAAAATATATAGTTTCAGCATTTAGTATGTCCACGTTTGTGGTATTCAAACTAATAAATGAATTACCGGATACTTTTGTTCCAAATAAATCAATATTAGTTTTGTCATTTGCAGTATTGTTTATTTCACCATTTATCCTTGCATTTCCATTTACTAACAAACCGGAAGTTGTATTTACTTGCAAAGTTTCGCCACTAACAATAACATCATTTGCATTATTTGTAGCATCTCCAGGATTTAATTGAATATATGCTTGACCATTCCCTTTTGAATTTAATAATATGTTTACGTTCACGGAAGAATCGTCTATTAATCCTTGAGCGTTTTCAAAATATATAAGGTTTCGAACATAAACATCTCCATTAGTTCTTTCTATATTATTATTTCCAATATCTGTCCATTTACTTGAACCACCGGTAGGTGCATTTCCATTAACCGTATCACATTGTAAATTTTTACAAACAATATCATTTCCAAAAGAAGACATCTGATATATACATGAAATTACAATTTAAAATCAGGTTTAATCCAAACCAATAATCCTGAACCCGGAGTTGTTACAACTTTACTTTCCATACACACACCGATAATTCCAACATTATTTGTAGTGATTTGTGAAGCACTAACTGAACCTCCCGGAGCACAACCTAACATTTGACCTTTAACATAACTTCCATCAATAGCTTTGCAAGTTGTGAAACCTTTTGTACAAACGAAACAAGAATTTCCGGTTGTTGCATTTTGAACACAAACTCCAATAGGCATACAATTTTGATTAGATTGACTTGCCGAAGCTGCATATATTTTTACACCATTTACATCTGAAAAATCATCAGAAAATTGAACAATATCTCCAGCATTTATTGTAGCTCCGGTATTATTTACAAAAGTAAACACATCACCGGTATGAGGTACCGGACTCGTTGGCAAACTTGCCGTATATGCATTTGTCATATCTGTCAAAGGAATTCCTGAGGTCGTTAGTGATGCTGTTGGCGTTGGATATGCCCAGTCTATGCTACTTACAAGTCGTATAGCACTACAATCCAAATCTCCGCTTAAATTAATGTTATTTCCAGAATTACCGACACATAAGCTGTTACGACAATACGGTACCCCGCTGAAATTAATTTACAGTCAGCGATTCCGGCCATACAGTCAGTGATTCCGAGCAATGATGTCCGTAAATGACTCCACGCGATATTTTGGACATCTCAATCGGCATTTCGAATTGTGGACGAGAAACGATTCAGGACTGACGTAAGCACACGCTGCAATGCTTGTGTCGAAAGGCATCGTTGGAATCGTGAAATCGAACATTAGATTCGATTCAGAGGTGAATGCATTTACGTTTAAATTAGAACATTTTAAAATTGGATCTACAAAAATAGGACAATTACATCCACGTGTAAGATACATCTTGATTTATAGACAGCACTTAGAAAATTTTCCACGACATCCATCACGACAGTCCCGAAAACTATGATGCCATCAGCGGATCGGAGTTCGGGGTGGCCCGAACCTGATACCATTAGATGAGAGCCTATTCAATCCGTCGGTCATATATTTTTCTCTTAAGAAAATGAATTAATGCGACGTCAGCTGAGATATTTGTTGGTGACCGGTTTCTTGCGTTCCAAATGGTGATGGTGGTACAGATTGCGATGTCCATCGGTGCATCCACGTCGGATCCTGATGGAATTTGAGATAGAATCATTGCAATTGACCAATCATTTTGCGTGCACTTGATGCCATAGTTCGTAGAATGTCCCCCAGCTCATATTTGCCACCACTTTCGTGCGAGTGTCTTCTTGCCTTTGCGTGCAGGTGTTTCTGTTTGCCTAGGTTGACAGGCGGATTATTAGCCTTGCCATTGTTTAACCGTGTCTTTGTTATGTCGCTGATTTGGGGAGTCATGTCAGGGTGTCTCTGTTTCCTGCTCCTTCGAGCAAACAACGTCCGAAACCACACAGAGCGCCATACGCTTCGCCATTTCGCAGCCTGTAGGTGTCTTCTTTCTCCTTTTATTTCGATTCTTTGATGTTCTTTTCCTGAAATTTAAACGGGCCAATTGATTCGCGCTCGGCACGCGCAACGCCCTGACTGAAGCTGGAAAAGACTGCTTTCCTTCCAGGCAGGAACTCAAAAAAGAGCGCTGGAAATGGCTTCCAAAGATATCAGTTAAAGTCTGAGTTGCCACGCTTCTCAGCTTCCTGCTAGCTTTTTTTAGCTCTTGCCAATCGCTGTATGCGCGAAGCTTTGGGTTCACAGAATCTTCTGTGAGTTTAGGACCACGGTTGATTCCGTCGTAAGCTTGCTTGAAATTGAAACGTCTGCGTTTGTGATATTAGCTCAACAAAGAGCGCCGAAGAATACCTTCGGAGATCTCAGTTTGTGTCTGAGATATCACAGCTTATTACTTTTCTTATTATCTCCTGGCTGCATAGCAGTCCTACCCAGTTAAGGCGCTGCAAGATTAGTGTTAGTGTTAGTGTTGTGATATTAGCTCAATAAAGAGCGCCGGAGAATATCTCCGGAGATCTCAGTTCGAACCTGAGATATCACATCCACTTCTGATAGCAGTAGAGCCCCTTCTAGATAAGGGCTTTCTTTCATTTCTGAATTCGGCCTTGCGGCATACTCTGCCGCTGCATGATGTACCGCCCGTACACCCAGGTTTGCATTCTGCCTTACCGAACTCAGTGAGGCACAGCACGACCTATGCCTACAACACCGACTCAAAACTGGGCCTGACACATTAACAGGGGCTGCAGTCTGACCGGCTAGCAACCGGTCAGTTCAGGTTAGAATCCTGATAGCACCGCAGCTCGGGTGCATACTCTCGGCCCCGAGATTATGTCCCTGAGCCTCATCTTAAGCATACTAGCCGCTGCGGCACAACACGATCTGTGCACGGAGTCATACAGTGTGAACACATTCGAAATATTCTTAAGGGGCAGCAGTCTGATCGGCTAGCAGATGGTCAGTTCAGGTTAGAATCCTGACAGCCCCGAGGCTCGAGTACCCACATTTCAGGTGCTCTCGAACCGTTCAGCACGATGGGTCCTGCATCAATATAACAAAGTGAGCCATGCGTTGAGATGCCCACAGTAAGGCCACTAAAACTGAATAGTTTTATTTTCAGGTGCCTGCCTGTAAAGTGTGTTTATGTGTTTATGCGAAACGGTGTTTATGCGTTTATATTTATGTGTACATGTGTTTATGTGGAATGCATTTTAGGTGCCACTGTGTTTATGTTTGTGTGTTCATGTGTTTGTGCGTAAATGTAGAATGCATTTTGGGTTTCGCTGTAATATTGATATCTCAAGATTAGAAAACGAAACTGTGGAATGCAGTTTGGGTTCACTGTGTTCATGTTTATTTGTCTAGGTGTTTATGCGAAACTGTGGAATGCATTTTGGGTTTCACTATAAAATCGATATTTCGGGATGCACTGCGATGCATCAAGCATGTGATGGCTTCCTGAGCTCATACCACGTATATCTATCGTTACGTATGCTCAGGATTAGCTCATCACAACCGGAACCCAAAATCTGTAGGGTATTTCATATTACGCGAAACTGCGGAAGGCATTTTGGGTTTCAATATAAAATCGATATCTCGAGTTGCACCGCGATGCATCAGGCGTGTGATGGCTTCCTGAGCTCATAACACATAACTCTATCAATCCGTATGCTCAGCATCAGCCCATCTCGACCGGAACCGAAAATATGTAGGGTATTTCATATCACGCGAAACTGCGGAAGCCATTGTGAGCTACACTGGCATGTAGCACGGCTAGGTGGACGGCCTTGCACTATAAATTGCATAATCGATGAAAATGGCATTTAGAAGTCGCAAGAAGTTTCAGGAAGTACTTAGTTGTTAAAAGAAATCATTCAAAGGCAATATTTCACATTTTTGATCACCGCGGTGGCCACCAGGCTGCTAACGGGGCGCAGAAGGGCTGCGGTACAGAAATTGCATATCTTGCGGGCGCGTGAGATATGTGAGTGATACGGGGAAGTTACTAGAGTTGGTGAGAATTATTTGGAGGTCATCCCTAGGCAGTGTGAAGCGGAATTTCACATCGGGCCATATTCACGGGGTGCTTGGGAGCTAATTTCGTCTGTAAAATGACTGCAAAACAGAAAAAACATGTCTCGTGGGCGCGTGAGATATGCAAATGATACGGTGAAGTTATTAGAAGTTATGAGAAGTATCTAGAAGTTATTACTAGGCATCGAGAAGTGATATTTCACATCGGGTCACATTCGCGGGGCGTTGGGGAGCTAATTTCGTCTGTAAACTGACTGCAAAACAGAAAATGCATGTCTCGTGGGCGCGTGAGATATGCAAATGATACCGTGAAGTTATTAGAAGTTGTGAGAAGTATCTAGAAGTTATTACTAGGCATCGAGAAGTGATATTTCACATCGGGTCACATTCGCGGGGCGTTGGGGAGCTAATTTCGTCTGTAAACTGACTGCAAAACAGAAAATGCATGTCTCGTGGTCGCGTGAGATATGCAAATGATACGGTGAAGTTATTAGAAGTTGTGAGAAGTATCTAGAAGTTATTACTAGGCATCGAGAAGTGATATTTCACATCGGGTCACATTCACGGGGCGTTGGGGGGCTAATTTCGTCTGTAAACTGACTGCAACAACAGAAAATGCATGTCTCGTGGGCGCGTGAGTGAGATGTTGCACGTGATACGGTGAAGTTATTAGAAGTTGTGAGAAGTATTTAGAGGTCATACCTAGGCAATGAGAAGCGAAATTTCACATCGGGTCATATTCACGGGGTGCTGGGGAGCTAATTTCGTCTGTAAAAAGGGCTGCAAAGCAGAAATTG
Source organism: Cymbomonas tetramitiformis (assembly GCA_001247695.2). Taxonomy (NCBI): domain Eukaryota; kingdom Viridiplantae; phylum Chlorophyta; class Pyramimonadophyceae; order Pyramimonadales; family Pyramimonadaceae; genus Cymbomonas; species Cymbomonas tetramitiformis. The sequence goes on from LGRX02002132.1 coordinate 6,912, forward strand.
CATATATTGCGGGTGCGTGAGATGTAGCACGTGATACGGAGAAGTTATTCCAAGTATGTGCAAGTCATAACAATATACACCGCAACATGGCCGTATCTACAATATATACAATATATACATCTACATAACACTAGAATCTCACAGAAGTGCCAACAACCGCTAATGCTCCTTAGGGGTAGCATGTGCACATCCCCCCTCTTAACTAGGCGAACATCACATGCTAGTACGGCTTCACACGGAATCAAGCACTTCTTGCTAGTATCTAAGGTGTATGTATCTCGCACGTTTGGATCCGTCCACTCAAAGTATCTCCCCGAAATCACCGAGTCTCCAGGAGCAAATGTTTGTCTATAGTCATCACGGCGGATCCTCCCGCCGACCTCCGTGACACCAGACAGCGCCTTCACCAAGTAGTAGGCATGTGATGCGTCCGTAGGATCCTTCTTCACCGCCATGATGCTACCACGCCGCACGGCTACACTCACCCCCGCCGCATACTCCTCCACCATGCCGCGAATCCTCACGGCGGCCGCGCCCGTAGCCGGCCGCAACTCCACATCTCTCCACGCATCCACGTGGGATGTCTCCAAGCATCCCTCCGAGTCCGGAATGGAGCGCACACCCTCCGCATAACAATTCACACAATAGCATGTACGCTCACGTACCATCAACTTCCCCTCGCCCTCCCCCCCCCTTACAGAATGCAAGCGCTGCGTCCCATCCACCGCCTGGTATGCTGCACCAGCATCGTGATCCACCGCATGCAATCCTCCCGCCTCCTCGTGCAGTGCGTCCTCTGGTACCAAGTAAAAAAACCGTTGATTGAAGCTCGCTCTTGCCTTGGCGTAACTGCTATCCGCACGTCGGCTCAATCTCTCGCAACAGAACGCATGCAGGTCTGCAGCGCAATTGATGCGGGCATACCACTTGTCACCCTCCGATATGACCGCCACCGCCGCTGCGTGCTTGACATGCGCCCCCGCCCCATCCTGCTCCCCCTTGGCATGCGCCGTCTCAAAGAAGTTCCGTTGGCAAGGTACACCTAATGACCACTCGTATTTGCTATTCGCCACATCCGCAAACCCTGCCGCGCACTTATTTTGTCCCGCACAACCATCTGCCCACTCGTGGATAAACAAGGGCTTTGCGATCCCCCTCCCGATGAAGTAGTCTCTGATGATCAACTCCCGCATGTGCTGAATGAAGCGGTGATCGTGCTTCCGGTCATCGCTCAACAAGTACACGTAATCCTTCACCAGCACTGGGTTCTCCGCGGTTGATTCCACCCCATCCACGGCCATACACGCATGTCTCCACACCACGCAGACTAATATGGTCGCCTGCTTCCCCACCCAATGCAGACTTTGCACTTCTCGAGGAATGTTCAATGAATGATTCTCCGAGAAGTCAAACAAGAACACCGCATGTCCCAGTGGCAAATCCCTGACGCACGTCTGAAACTGCCGTTGCTGGTGTAATGCCATGAAAGTGTGATATGCATATGGCCGCAGAAACGCGCAATCCCCGCAGCCTTCCAACTTCTTCCACGCCCATGCCTCCGGTTGCCCTGCGGTCGCGCTATTCACTAAGAAGTTCCCCTTGCACTGACAGTTTGGCGAAGCCCCCGGCTCGTGCCCCAGCAACAGCGCCTGCAACTTGGCGATCAAGGCGGCCAGCTTCGTCTTCTTCTGCACAAACTGCAGTCGCCGAATCTCCTTACCATCCTCGTCCATCTGTCCTGTGCCGCAAGTCTCATAACAAGACCACGGCACTTGCGCCTCATGCTGCACCTCACTGTCGCACACTTTGAAGTTGGCCAAGCCGCCACACTTCTCGCACCTCCCTCTCAAGCACTCCATGGCATGCTTATCCCCCCCCCGCGGACACAACAAGCTCTCGGCGAAAGTTGAGGTCGCCCTCCCCGCCTTTGCAATAGTGCAAACCATTCCCGTGTTCCCCACCGCCTTTCGCCTATGCTCAGGTGTCCTTCGAACCCGTGGGCAACATGTCGCCGAAGTGCACGCACACGGTGAATGCACCGCCTCTCGGGCCTTGTCAAAGCCCTCAAGGACCATTCTCATGTCTTCGTGGTACCTACAACAACAAGATATGTTGTCCTTCCTTCGCAGCCGCACAACATTGTGCGGCTTGCACACACCTTGCTTCTCAAAGGAACGTTGCCCAATCTTGAGAGCGGGGTACTTGGCTTGAAACCTCCTATATATTACTAGTTGAGAGGCTTCCAACCAATGTTTGCTCACGAACTCCCTCGGTGTTCTCAAAGCACCGGTGTTGGGGTCACGTGCCAACACGACGTCCTTTTTGCAAGGACTAACTCGAGTGTTGTCCGGGTGCAACCAAAAGCTCTAATAAGAGCACAAGTCGCCATTGTCAAGCATCGGGTAGACAATCTCCGTTCCGCAAGCATCACGCCCTCCCAAAGGCCACGACGCCCTCTCTCCTCAGTTCCCATGTGTGCCCCCTCCCTCAAGTTTGAATTTCCGACCACCCCAAGCGTTCCAACGCGTTGATGCACACCAAGCATCGTGCAAGCCGTACGCACCAAGTTATCCTCGGCCAAGTTGCTCCCAAATGCCGCAGCCGCTATCCCCCTCGTTAGATTAACGTTCGCACGTGTGTTTCGTCGTGCTAAGCGTGATAACGCGTCCCTCAAATTCGCCACAACACAATTCTTCACTGTCTCCTCGCGCCGGTCACCTAACGACACCAATGCCGCATTGCACTCCTTGTGCACCTTCGACCTCAAGCCCGCCGGAAGGGACTCGATATACGCCCTCACCGCACCCGCAATGCGGTGAGGGCTTCTCCCAAATGCCGTTCGCATCTTCTCGACCCACCAACCCATATTCCCGCGCGTCAACTCCTCAAAACCGTCACTTACTTGCGGCAATTGACCTCTAGGACGTTCGTAAGTTTCCTCATGCCCACCTTCCAACTCGTCTGACATTTCCACATCGTCACAAACCTCCTCTGAGTGAGCGTGATTAACATCACCTTGTCCTTTTGCTGATGTCCAGGCCTCGCACAACAAATCTATCTTCCCCACCAACGTCTCAAGCGTATCCATATCATCATCTTTCAGGGGCCACACTCCAAGAGGTATAATGCGAGCGGAATCTCCAACCTCTACGAGAAGGGGTAACAAGTCTATAAGAACGGGAGGAATATCCCAATTCGGTCCCGGATTGTAGGCAGCGTCGGAGCCACACAACGCCAAAAAACGCTCACTGCAAGCAGCGTAATGTGGAGAGTCGCACATAACACCCCAAATAGCCACGATCGTTGATCCCGCACGAGCGTGACGTTCAATAACCCTTCCCCGATATGCGTCCCTGTCACCAAACAATCTAGTAAGACACACGTAAACCCTTCCTTGACGCGAAGTCTCACAGCAGCACAATCACATGTCTTTTGTACACACGTTTCGGGGTGTAGATATTCATACCGTTAAAGCTTGTGGGATTGGGGCGCCGCTTCGTGCTGCCACCCATATTCGCGCCCTCCTACACCGTTTGCTCCGATTCCAAGACATATCGCGTATGCATATCCATAGTAATATATACAAGTTTGTCTTTCTCTGCAAGCATTTTCACATACTTACTTCCACGAAATGCTTGGGCGGTTTTGTCCTCGATTCATACTGAGCTCACGTGACACGTGCATGAACATTTCTCGTATGTCGGATCCGATCCCAGATCCATCGACGTACGAGAAATGCTTGGGCGGTTTTGTACTCGATTTATAATAAGCTGACGTCAAACGTGCATGAACATTTCTCGTATGTCGGATCCGATCCCAGATCCATCGACGTACGAGAAATGCTTGGGCGGTTTTGTCCTCGATTTATAATAAGCTGACGTCAAACGTGCATAAACATTTCTCGTATGTCGGATCCGATCCCAGATCCATCGACGTACGAGAAATGCTTGGGCGGTTTTGTCCTCGATTTATACTGAGCTGACGTCAAACGTGCATAAACATTTCTCGTATGTCGGATCCGATCCCAGATCCATCGACGTACGAGAAATGCTTGGGCGGTTTTGTCCTCGATTTATACCGAGCTGACGTCACACGTGCATGAACTTTTCTCGTATGTCGGATCCGATCCTCGATCCATCGACGTACGAGAAATGCTTGGGCGGTTTTGTCCTCGATTTATACTGAGCTGACGTCAAACGTGCATGAACTTTTCTCGTATGTCGGATCCGATCCCGGATCCATCGACGTACGAGAAATGCTTGGGCGGTTTTGTCCTCGATTTATACTGAGCTGACGTCACACATGCATGCACAGTTACTGCGTCTCAGCGCCCCAGTTGGTGCAAGCGAGCGGAAGCCATTCTTGAAGAACACTTCTTAGAGCTAGCACTTCGGAAACTGCAATGACCTCAAGAAACCGAGGCGGAAACAACGCGCCCGCCAGAACCCGTGGGTCGAGAGTGTCCCGAAACGCCCCTGAATACCACCGCTGCCATGTCGTTGGATGCGACAGTAAACTAATTCCAGCGCAGACTTGTAGGGTTTGCAATAGGAGCTTTCACTTTAGCTGTGCGAATAAAAAGTATCCGGCGGTGCAGTGTGGTGAATGCAAAGAGGTACTTGCAGAAGATAGGTGCTGCTATTGTCAAAAGGGGGCTTTCGTTACGCGATGCAAGGTGTGCGGGATTCGCTACCACCCTAAGTGTCAAGAGGCAAGAGGCCTAAAGAGAGATTTGTTCAACTGCGGTCGCGAGGAATGCGTGGAGGAGCCTGGCGGAGGAAGATCGGAGCCCCCTGTCGTGAACATGCACGACACGGAGGCGACGAAACGACTGGGGGAGCTGCCAGGTCCGAAGACCGCCGTGAGGAAAGCATTAGATTGGAATGCTTTCGATCATGCCCTGACAATAGCATACGATAGATGCTATACAGGGCAAGAAGATGGTGAGCACCTTTTCGAATCACATGTTGGTAGAGCCTATAGTCATGCGTATGGATAATGCCCGAAACCCTGCTTGTGTAAACGCGCATGGTTTTGGTGTGGTATGAATTAGGTGGGCTCGACGTGCCTCCTCCGCCCTCACCCCCGGTAGGCTATTTAATTTAGAATATTTTTTCATAAGTTTAGAATACCCCATTTTATCGTTAATTTAGAATAAGTTTTCTTTATGTCATCCGGCTATGACCGGTGCATGCATCCATGACGTTGTACCTGTACCTGTTGAGCTATCCCCATGCCATGCGAAATATTACACTGAAGAGTTGTCTTGCCGTGATGTCCATATGTCCGAATGGAACCAAAAACCGTTCGATTAAAATCGAACGGTTTTTGGTTCCATTCGGAAAGATTCACGGCCGTGAATCTAAAAGTCACGGCCGTGATTAACGACTCTTTACGCATAATGACTTTTATTATTTGCCATCTTTGCCACAATAGACACTCACGGCGTGTTCTGCTTGACAAAAAGTAAGTAACTTGAAGCCTTGAGCTTCAACTTACTGAAAGATATGTATCTTGGCAGTATGTGTGACAAGTTTCGTGCTCTAGGACGCACGGGAAGCCCTCGGCTGTTTGGCATCTTTGGGTTTGGGTGTCACGTTCGAACCCAAACCCAAAACATCTGCCTTAGAAATAATTGCGCGTTTCGCGCACAAGTAACTTGAAGCCTTGAGCTTCTGGTAACTTAAATATATGTACCATGGTAGTATTCGTGCCAAGTTTCGTGCGTTAGGACGCACGGGAAGCCCTCGGCTGTTTGGCATCTTTGGGTTTGGGTGTCACCTTCGAACCCAAACCCAAAGGCAAAGGCATAGGACAGTTTCGTAGATTCTGTCCCGATGCCTTTGCAACCTCGCTTGCTAACTCATATTACAATGAATATTCAACATTCAAGCGTTGGATACCCCACGCCAACGGGAAGCGCTCGGCTGATTTGTTATTTGGGTATGCGCACCCAAATGACAAAAAACGCATCTTTGAAACTCGTTAGTTTCAAAGATGCGTGGCCGATGCCTTCGTGCTTATGTGTGTTAATCCATATGAAATATTCCATGGAATAAATGTGAATATCCCGCACAAACGGGAAGCGCTCGGCCGTTTTGTAAAATTAGGGTGCACCCAAAATACAAAACGCATCTTTGAAACTCGGAAGTTTCAAAGATGCTTGCCGGTCGCGTGCAGCGGTAAAAGGCAAGTCAAAGGGTTTAGAATCTAGAAGAAGTACAGGGGCCTTTTTTTCAAGCAGGACACGCCGTGAGTGTCTATTACAACGGCGCCCACCATTATCACAAGCGAGACAAACCTTCTTAAAGCTTTTTGGAGGCTTCCTCATGATGGCACCAGCGGGAACGAGAGCGTTTGACCTGTGTGCACATTATTTGAACACGAGTCGTGAAAAGGACCACCGGTCATAGCCGGATGACATCAAGAAAACTTATTCTAAATTAACGATGAAACGGGTTATTCTAAGATTAAGAAAACTTATTCTATATTAATTATTTTTCCCTCACGGTCTCCGCCAGCACCTGAAGTCTGCTGCTTCATCTGCGAGGAAGACGATGGACGTGGAGTACACAAGTGCTCGCACTGCGGTGCGAGCTACCACAACGTCTGCCTTCTAGGCAAAGGCATCGAGGAGGTGAGCAATTGTGGTAGACCGGAGTGCATGGCGAAGCGCACGGTCTACCCAACCTCGCAAGCGGAGAAGGACGCTGCGAAGCTCTCAAAAGTAGGCGCCCTGCTGCTGGAAGGCGCGCTCAAGCAATGGCCACCGCCCCTTGAAGCGGCCACACCCCCCGAGGTTGGTGAGGGGGATGTGGAAGCGCCGTCGGGAGCGGAGCAACCCGCGGACGCTCCCGCCCCCACGAGCACGGAGGTTCTCGCGGCGGGAGAGCCCGCACCGGCGGAGGTGGTGTTGGCTCCGCCCCCAATCACGGGGAGCCCCGCGGCGGGAGAGCCCGCACCTGCGGAGGTGGTCGTGGAGGATGCCGCAATCACAAAGGGACCCGCGGAGGGAGAGCCCGCACCGGCGGAGGTGGTAATCGCTCCGCCCCCAATCACGGGGAGCCCCGCGGCGGGAGAGCCCGCACCTGCGGAGGTGGTGGTGGAGGATGCCGCAATCACAAAGGGTCCCGCGGAGGGAGAGCCCGCACCGGCGGAGGTGGTAGTCGCTCCGCCCCCAATCACGGGGAGCCCCGCGGCGGGAGAGCCCGCACCGGCGGAGGTGGTCGTGGAGGCGCCCGCTGCCGCGGATTGGCCGGGGTGGGCGAAGGCCACGTTGGAGCAACGTGTTGCTTTTTATCCCCGTTGGGTGCATCACCGTGATCTGCCACAGTTAGCACCGGTGGTGTACGTGGCGGGGGATGGGGTACATGGGAAGGAGGGGTACACGGAAAAGTCCAAGGGGCGTTTCGAGAGGGGATCCGTCGTGTATCACCAAGGGCACAAGGGCGCGTATATTGCGGGGACGATCTTGCACGTGAAAGACCGTGGGTGGTTCACCATATGCGGTGGGCCAATCCACGGCAGATACGCCACCCCGCACCTTACGCACATCTTCCGGATGAACCGGCTCAACCAGGGGAGCACGGATAAGGCCCGTGGTGCCGCCCACTTCAAGACTGAAGAGGGGTCGGACATTGTGTACGAGTGCGCGAGAATCTTCTTCCCGAAGCTCATCAAGCTGCACAAGCACTACGGCTTGGAGAACGGTACGGCATTCTCTTTGTTTGTGTGAATCGGTACTCTTGCGGGGGGTGCTGAGCATGCTTGCGGTGAAATTGCTTTCGTCTAAGTGGTAGCCCCCAATTTCTTTTTGACAAGCTCGACGTCCGATTGTGGGCTCTTCACAGGTGTCTCTTTGCCTCCGATCGTGAGGCAATTGACGGCAAAGGATCTTCAGGGTGACAACTTCTCCTCGCCGCACTACACGCAAGATGACTACGTCTTCGTGGACGCGCTTGCTCGGTGGGGAGGGGGTGCGAATGCATAGCCGCAGGGTGGTGCGTCGGCGATTGCCGTCCCGGCGGAGGACGAGGGCGAGGACGTGGATACCGCCGGCACCCCACCGAGGAAGAAGTTGAGGAGCCAACTCGCGGTAGCCAACTCCCAGGGAAACCCGGCGGAGAGGTCGAGCCTCCCGCGGATACGGCAGCCGGCGGGTAAGGTTGGTAGGGGCTTGAGCTCGGGTGGCGGTGGCCCGCAAACTTCAGCAAAGGGTCAAAAAGGGGGAGATCCTCTGCTGGCAGCGGAAGCATGCCGGCCTCGGGGCGTGCGTCAACGAGGGGCGCGGCGCCGGCGCCGTCAGCCCGCACGGTGGCCCCCCCTCAACCGCTTGTCGGGTTGTCGCTCTGTCGGAGGTTACCGAGGCGGCCCCACCGGTAAGGGGAATCACGGTGGAGGAGCTAACGGCGGTGTTAGCGAGGCAGGAGGAGGCGAGCCAGAAGATGCTGAAGCAGCAGGAGGCGCACTTCACCCAGCAGCTGAAGCTGTCTGAGGAACGCCAGCAGCGGGCCTTGGAGCGCCAAGTGGCGGACTTCATGGCAAGCCCAGGGGAAGATGCGCCCAGCGCGCCTACAGCGGAGGCACCACCAACCCTCCCCCCCCAGCAGCA
>LGRX02002133.1:0-32838 GCA_001247695.2 Cymbomonas tetramitiformis
ATTCTCGCCCACCCAGTTATACCATTATTTCCCCGCTCTGTCACGCCCACTGCCCCGCTTTCGTACTCAGGCACCACCAGCTCCCATAAGCCAGCCCACCACAAATACGTCCCCGTCAGCCAGTCACCCTTCAGATATAAACCACGCTTCATCACGGCCCAAGCCCATCGTCGCACGTGAGCTTCGACGTCCTGCTGTCAGTGGACATTCTTCATGCTATGTCCGCAGGAGTGCTGCCCGCCACCCCCGGGCGTGGGGCAGCACTGGCATACCATCCCCACAACCAGCGGGGCGACTTCGAGCACAAGGCCTACCTGCCCCTCAAAGTGTTCAAACACCACAGCTCCGCACAGAGGCCCACGGCACAATTCGGGGGCGGGGCAGAGTGGACAGCACACCTCGATGGCATGGCAGCCATCCACACCAGCCCACGCCGACCGCCGACCGCATACCGCACCACCTGCCATTACCGACCAGCTCTTGTGGTATTCCTCGTGTTCTTCCTCTTGGCCGCCTACATCAACCCGGTTCAGGCCCACAACGAGGAGGCCGACCGCAGTGGCAGCTCCCATTCCAGCGCCACAACAATCATGATGAACATCACATTAATGGCCAGTCCCGCCGGGAATTTCCCGGGAAAACGGGAATTCCCGATGGGAATGCCATACTTACGAGGCACATGTGTCATCGGTCATAACCCTGACAGATCTCCCCTCTTAAAAGAGTTGTGACCTCACAACGGGCATACCTTTGTATATGTCTTTGATGTCTTTGTTGTTGTTGCTTCTTGCTGGTACCAGTCTTCTTACACCGATTTGAGGCGTCCCTCATGGTGTTTTTAGGTTATTGGGGGGAACCGAGTCCACTTTAGTCCCTCACCTTAGGCATTAGCCTTACAGTTCTTAGGATGTAGCCCCCTTTGAATTGCGTATCGTATTTCAGAGTGACGATTCAAGGTTCAATGAATTGCGTTTCGCGATACAGATTGACGCTGGATTACTGATTGATCCACACGTATCGTGCGTCAGAGTGGCGATTCAAAGTATCCGAGGTATACGTTACGGATTATTTGCGCTAGCCGTCGACGCCTTTGCGAATGATGATCCCACGATTTAACAATTTATAATCGAACGATTCTCGGCCTTATATAGTGCACCCAACCCTTCCTCCCCTCCTAAAGCTACTTGGGAGGATCATAGGCGGCAACGGGGAGCCCGTGTTTGTTTCCGGAGTTATTTCACCGGGGGCTTGTTTTAATGCAAACAGAGTGGCCCTGCTTAACGGGATTGGACTTATAATCCTTTACCCGGTCTGCTCACTCTTGATAATTGGTCCAGTACGCACGCTTTGACGAACATCTATCGCGATGAGTGAGAGTGGATTCGCCACGTACTAATGTGAAATTTATTTAGTTATGTTTGTCAAGCACAACTTAGGATCACAACTCCGTCTACCTCAGTCGATGTCTCCGGTAGCTTCGGATGACTGGCCAAGAATCCGATGACAAACCACGGTTTTGGCAAAGGTAGCATTTAGCAGTTTTTATTTATCCACAGATATGATATCTCGCATGTGTGCGTATCTGTGCAAGGGTATGATTTTGTACAAGGCTCACTACACCTTTAGCAAGGAAGGATCAATTTCCCGCTTCTATGCAACATAATGATAAAACATTAAGAGCAAGGTATATAGATGATCGACATGTATTAGTATATATTACAAGAAGTAAGGGCATCAGGCTTAATATAATGTTTAGCCTTCATAGGCAGCTATCATGTCTGCTGCATTGGTCAGCTCTGTGGCTCTGACCCAGGTGTCATGCTCAGGGCCGTAGCCTGCATATCGCACTAAGTAGTACTTGACACCTCTAGCGATCTTATCTGAGAGTATGTGTGATATCTCAAACAGTGGTTGCCCTTCTTCGGTGAGCATCTGTGGCAGAGGCAAAGGTGCTTGGATCGAGTCGTTATACAGCTCTAATCTGGATACAGGCTGTACCGGATGAATACGGATATCGAGGTCTCCGAAATCTAACTCGTATGCACGTCCATGGCTAAGCACTTTGGATATAGTGAACGGCCCAATATATGGCTGCTTGAAGTGTCTGCCTGCCTCTGTCAAACCAGTCCATTGAATAAACTCGGTCCGTAAAAGAACTTTTTTGCCCAACTGCGTATTGCCGAGGCATGTGAGTTTTATTGAATCTGGCTTGGCTAATTTCTGCTGCTCGGGAAATGTTGTCTACCGCGTTGGCATGCACAGCCGAGTACTGGTCAAAGTGATCTCGAATAGCTCTTTGTATTGGTACAGGAGCTTCTGGCGGAATAGTGATTACCAGATCATGAGGCGAAAGTGGCTGCGCCATCGAGTCGAGATAGAATGGTGAATAACCAGTTGATGCAGAAACTGTGTTGTTAATTGCAAACTCCACCAGAGGCAATTTGTCCTCCCACGAATTGGCTGAAGTATCATTGCAACAACACCTGTGGATGAAAAAATACTATCTAATCAGTTTATAAACCAGAGGATGGTGAAATCGAATCATGAGTCAACAAATTGAGAAGTACCTGAGGATATCCTCAATGAAGGCATGGCTCCTCGCATTGGCTGCATTCGACTGTGGATGGTGTGAAGACGTCATGGACAATCTCGTACCAGTAGATTTCCACAGTGTCTGCCAGAATGTAGAGGTGAATCTGGGGTCTCGATCTGAGATGATGTTCCTCGGAAGACCATGGAGCTTGAAGATATGCTGCATATATATAGTAGAAGCAGTATGCTGAGCTGTCCAGGTCATGTTGAAGGGAATGAGATGACAGCGATGAGAGAATTGGCACATTACCACAAATATACTGTCGTGCCCATTAGTGGTGATAGGCAGGTCAGTAATCCAGTCAAGAGATACATCTAACCATTTTGTCTTAGGCACAGAATATCGTATATGTGCCTGACCATAAGGCTTGTGTCGTCTCGTTTTCTGGCGTTGACAAACGGGGCACTCCCGAATGTACTGGATGGCTGCCGTTCGTCATTCCTGGCCAATAATATCGGCTACGCAGAAGATGAAGCATGCGATTTTTGCCTACATGACCAGAAATAGTGGCTGAGTGGCACTCATGAAGGAGAATGTGGCGAAGCTGTGTGATCTCACCGTCATCTGTGGGGACTTTAGCTGTAGGTGGAATGTACAGCTGTCTGCCATATATGGTCTTCCGATAGATCAACCCCTGAATGAGCTCGAAGCTGAAGCTGCTGACTGACTGTGATGAAGTCGATGATGTCAGTTTAGCCAAAATAGTCTGTGCAAATGTATCACGATCATATTCGGATATAATGATGTCGTGTAGCTGATGAGCTGATGAAGAAGATATAAGAGCAATGAATGTAGAATCTGCAGACGGTATGTCAATGAGTGGAACCTCGGTGATGTCTATATGTTTCAGACAATCAGTGAGTTCAAAGAGTGTAGAAATACGAGTGAGAGCGTCTGCAACCTTATTCTTATCGCCAGCAATGTGCTCTATACGGAAGTTGTACTCGGAGAGCTCATCCAACCGCCTTGCCTGCTTGGGGCTCAGTGTGGATTTGGACTGGAAATAAACCAGTGGCTGATGATCTGAGCGTACAATAGTCTCAGGAGCTCCCAACAAGATGTGGCGAAAGAATCGGACGCCCTCCACAATGGCAAATAGCTCGATCTCAGGAATAGGCCAACGTCTCTGTGTATCGGGTAGAGTGACGCTGTGATAGCCGCATGGCTTCATACCTTTTCCTTGATCCTGGAGTATTACTTGACCAACGTGTGTGCCTGATCCATCGACCTCCATAATAGATGGCAGTTTCTGATCTGAAAGCTGTAGTACTGGAGCATTGCAGATGGCATTTTTGAGGTTATCAAATGCCTGCTGCTGCTCAGATTCCCAGACAAACTCTGCATTATCTTTAAGGAGACGATTGAGCGGCTCGGCAACCTTGGAGAACTTTGGTATGAATCTCCTGAATTGACCGACCATGCCCAAGAATGACCGAAGGGATGACTTGCCATCTTTAGCCATACGGCGTAGAGGCTGCTTTCCAACGGTAGGACCATACGACACTGGAGGCTGAATTGCCATGACTGCTCGGATTCTGTCTTCGATGATGGACAAGCCTGCTTCAGAGATGTGATGTCCGATAAAGTCTATAGATCTGACGAACAACTCCACCTTGGAAGGCCTGATGAAGAGCTGGTGTTCTCTGCAACGCTGGAGAAACTGTCGGACATGACTCACGTGGCTGTCAAAATCCGGACTGTATACGATAGTATCATCCATGAAAATGACAAGAAACTGGTCGATGAAGTCGAAGAATGCCCGATTTCCTACACGTAGAGCTGTTGCAGGAGCATTGGTCAATCCGAAGGGCATAACTGTCCACTCATAGGAACCGTATCTGGTGCGAATAGCTGTTTTGTGAATGTCATCTGGATGTATAGGGATCTGATGGAAGAACTGATTGAAGTCAAATCTGCTGAACCATCGTGCACCTTTTAGCTGTTCAAGTAGGGTGTCGTGTGGTGGCAATGGATACGTGTCCTTAATTGTGATGTTATTAAGGGCTCGATAATCACAGCACATCCTCCACTTCCCACCTGGCTTAGGAGCGAAAATGATAGGACATCCATATGGAGATGATGACGGACGAAGGATACCCAAGTCGACATATTTGATGATCTGTCGTTTGAGCTCTTCCATCATGGGCACTGGAATTGTACGTACTGGCTGCGATGGCGGCTTGTGCCCAGGTTCAATGTTGATTCGATGATAACCACCTTCAAACCGTTCTGGCCTATGACCAGCTGGAAGATCCTCCTGGAATATGTCTGAAAAGTCTTCCCTCATTTGATCACGTGCTGCTGTGACCTCTGGGTCTTCCATAGTGGTGTCTGTGTCTGCTGCTGCGAAGACGAGTTCACCATCGACCTCTGAGAGAAAGAAGAGATAAGCTACGGCTTCTTCAGCCGAACCACTGGATCGAATACGACGAAGGTGCTTTCTCATGGTGGTGGCGCTGACCATTTCCATTTCAGGAAGGTCGTCTGAGCCTGGAGTCTGCTCAACTCTGGATAATACTGTGCGAATACTGGAGCCTGATGAGTGCTTCCTAGTGATCGTCAGATTTTTGGTCTGGAAGTCAATGTGTGGATTTCTTCTCTCCAACCAATCTTGACCCAGGATGACAGTGAATGGTTTCATGTCAATGATGTAGAAATCTTCTGTGTCCTTATACTTACCCAGCGTAAATGTAGCCTTGGGAAGATAGGATGTGCATGGTAGTTGGCTTCCTCCAGCCAATCCCACTGAAAATGATTAAGAATCTGTGGGTGCTATACCAAGCTGAGCAGCGAACCGTCTGTCAATGAACGACGATGTAGCTCCTGGATCTACCAAAATGTGAGTACTCTGTCCATATAGTTTCCCTTTGTACAACAACAGCTTCTTCTGTGATTTCAGCTGTGCTGTCTGAGACTGCATCTGTGCGATGTGCTCTGAGGGAGTGTCCATCTGCTGAAACTGTAATGTCAGACTGGAAAGGACTTCTTCTGAGATACTCTCAACCCGGCCACTTGCTTCAGTGGCATCTTCAGGCTGATCTACCCTCGGGGTGCTCTCAACACCGGTACCTGTGCAGTACCCTGAGAGTTTCCCTTGAGGAGCTGGAGCTGAAGCTGGAGCTGGAGCTGGAGTGCAACTGCTGCATTGATGCTGTGCTGACTCTTCAGTTCCTTAACCAGGGTGTTGATCGTATTGATGAGTTTGCCGGACCCATCCTTAGCACCCTGATTCTGTTGCTGCTGTCTCCGGATCTGGAAAGGATTCTGAGCTGGTGGCTTGCCCTTGATATCTTTTCCATCTGGGGTCTTGGTGGAATAACAATCCTTTGCGATGTGACCAACACGACCACAACGCTGGCAAGACTGAGGAGGGTTTGGTGCTGCTCCTTTTCCTTTTCCTTTTCCCTTGCCTTTTCCACCTTTTCCCTTGGTCCGATACTGATTGGCATTTGAGTTCTGACTGCCACTCTGGTTTTGATTCCAGTTTCTATATTTGTCATAAGGCTTCCTGCCTCGTCCTTTGTCCTTGTCCTCTTTGACTGGACCTCCTGACTGAGACTGCTCCTTCTGACCCCGATAATGAAGGGTTTCTGACTGCTTTGAATGAACGACATAATTCAAATCTAGCAGTATCTGTGTGGTTTGTTGCCACGACAGATTATTCCTTTCTTGCTCTGTCAGGTATCTTAACTGGAACTGTCTGCGGAGATCTGGGTCCATACTGCTGACAAATCTGTCCTTTATTAACACATCGTTCAGATCAACTGCTGCTAAAGCAGCGAGTGACGTAAACGTGCGCAAATAGTCTGAGAAGGTTTGGCTCCCTTGAGTCAGTGTCATCAGGTGTTTCTTGGCCACTGATCTCTTGTGAGGGTTGCCAAATTGGCTGAGGAATATCCTTCTGATTCCTGCATATGTGGCATCTGGCTGATTAGCCACAACCTGGAAATAATGTCGATCATTGGTCTGGATGAGGGTTAGAAAGACTGTGATCAAATCCTTATCTGGCACTCCTGGATACGTGAACTGAAAATACCGGTCCACCGTGTCCAACCAAACTTCTGCGTCCTGTCCAGATTTGAATTCCCTAGGTGGTGTCATCTTCACCTTTGGAACCAAACTGGGTGGAGCTGGTGCTGGAACAGAATCATCGTCAGGATCTGTAAAGACTATTGGAGGATTGTCTTCTGTATACTCGACTTCTGGTTCCTTCGGTTCATTCTGAGGGTCCATATATCTGCTCATATCGGGCCTCATTCGACTGATATTGTCGAAGTATTCTATCTGGTCGAATCTGGTCAGAGTGTTGTCATAACCAGCGATCCACTTAGGAACCTTGAACCGGCTGTATGAATCATAGGATCCTAAGATGTCGAAAAACCATGATGCTGGATCTGGATTGATGGCTGGGATTCGTCTGGTTCTTCCTCTTCGAATACCACCATCTAAAAAAAACAAAACACAACACAAAATACCTTCAGCTAATCAGCTAACTGAGTGTGTGTGATATATATAGTATATATGTTATATACGTATAGTATATCTGTATGTTTACATACATGTAGTACATTTGTACATTATAATGAGGTAATTATGTATATATCCACCTTCTTCCCCCCTCAAGGAAGTGTGAAATTAAGGCAGTTGTCAGTTGCCTAGTACCTCATATATAGCATGCAGTCCTTATAGGAAGCAGCTGTTACATTTTTAGGGTTGCAGCCCCACAGTTTTTGGGTTGTAGCCCTGCAGTTTTTGGGTTGTTGCCCTGCAGTTTTTGGGTTGCTGCCCGAAATATTATCATGCTTGTGCTGATTACAGCATGATATATATATGCCAAACATGAAGTGTATCCAATATTTATGTGGCATTTTAGGGCATATCACGTTACAGTGGCCCATATCCCCTACAGTATGTTTAGGGTGTTACTTGGTATCAGTAACTTTAAAATAGGTAAAATTAAAGCAGTATAAATATTTTGCAAACATTTTTTAGCAAAACTGCATTTAATTGCACACTGTACGTTACGTGGTTTGCAAGAGGTATTTTATACCCCTGACACACACATTTAATTTTAGGGTTGTTACAGGGTGTTACAAGTGCTGCATAAATCAGGGAATATTTGTTGATAGATAAATAATCACATCAGCAAAAAAAAATTAACCTGATTTTTTCATTTTGAAATTAAACGTGGAGCATTTTTACGCATGGTTTTACAGCCAATATGCACACCCCTATATGTTACACACCTAATATCTAGGGTGTTACACGATATATGACCATGGTCATTATGATTTATTGATACCTTAATAGGTATAAAATCATAATATCAAATAAAATAGGGTCGAAATTTCAATTTTGAAATCTATCGCAAACGAATTTCAGGAATTTTGCCCCTTTTTGGCTATTTATTGTTTTCCATAGCAATATATCTCTGTGTGTGTGTAAGCTGCAGAGTACAGAAGTACTGCAACTTACTTCACCTTTGCACATGACAAATTTCATGGCATTAAAGTGAATATCTCTGTATGTCAACATCTGTGGTTGAGCATATTTATGGGTTTTGCTGATTTGAAACCCATGGAAGTAAATGTACTTCCTGCTAATATTTAAGGTGTACCAACTATAAGCGGATTATCCACTTTAGTGATAACTTGTCAACCTACGATATGTTTGAGCATATGACTGTGCTCTAAGATATATCAAAATGATATCTCTGCACTTCAAACATATCTGGTCATTGCTTGATAATAATCAAAGCAGTTTAGCACAACACATATATATGTGTGTGTCTGTCCACAACCACCTATGTCAGCTCAATGTATGTACTGATCTGGTTAGGTACATGCTTTTGTGCTGATCAATACTGAGTCATTTGTCAAAATGCAGTATAGTGGTTGTTCTTACTCCAGCGATATGTGAGAGTGGATGGACTGTGCTCAACAGTTACCAGCTGTTATAATGAGCACAGTATTCTGCCTTCGGGTCTGGAGATATCTCCATCCAGCCCTACAGCATGTTGTCTTATCCTGCTCCCATATCTATCGTAATCACTGACATTCCACACGCACATGTGTTTGTGGAATGTTATCCATATTATCATGTACATTATAGTTGATCAATTCACTCTGAGTCAGTGAATGTCAATATATACAATAAATGCCAGTGTGTGTGCAATGTGTAGTACTGCTGATTAGTAATTTTGCCAGTGTGTGTGTGTGTGTGTGTGTTCACTTTTCACACTTACAGGAAGATAACTTCTGGTATTACAATATTCCCAGATAGTGTTCATGCAGGATGGTTTCAGCATACCATGTGCTGAATGAATCTAGCATGATATATATCAGGTTAAGAGTTATTGTAATCCTGGTATAATCTCATTCACAATAATGAGTTGCTGATTGATTTTACATGTAGCTCTGGTGAGTATTCCTTCCAGTACTCCACCATAGAACGATATGTGATCCGAAGAGCATCTCGGCTCCACCGGGACATAACGAGCTAATTATGATGTTAAGACTACTTTCAGGCACCTTATGCTAACATGGTTCTAATATAACCTAGCATTCACTGCAATATGCTCGTGCAATGTTCAATGTACTGCAATATGATGCTAGTATACCAGTTGCTAACGTGATCAAACTGGTATATATATATACTACAGCTGATATCGTGATCAAGCTGCTTTTGTGATGCATGCATAGTTTACAATATTGCCTCACTCAGTATAAAATGTATACATGGTGTAATGCTGCATGTACTCACTATGTGCTGCATGTCGGTGAATGCTGAAAGTGAAGTATTAGGGCATGTGTGTGTGCATGTGTGTGTTGCAATCATCGCAATCTCAGTACACACATATCTTGCACACTATATTGCATATAAGCATACAATTCTGATGATTAGAAATATCTCTGCAGTCACCAGGACATAGTGTGAACTGCTGCAGTATGGTGATCATGCGTCCACTGCAGTATGGTGATCATGCGTCCACTGCAGTATGGTGATCATGCGTCCATCATGCGTCCATCATGCGTCCATCCAAAGTATCCCTGCGAGTATACAATTATTCTGCAGAGGATATTGACGCGCGTAACACATATTGTATGTCTCGCTGCATGTAGACGCGTCAGGAATCATGCGCCCTAAAATCGTGCGTCCATTGCATCCGATGAAATCATGACAGGTGCACATCGCGCTGACGAGCTAAAAATCATCGTACGAGCGGATTATTGTGGACGGTTCGAGCGGATCATTTGCGAAAATCGATGTTGCCAATTATTTCACAAAGTATATCATTGTTGCTGGTGTACGTCGCATGAATGAATGCGAGCGCGCTGTTAAACGAAATTTCGTGCGTCCAGTCGCAGTTGATGTAAATCATATGTACTGACGATCATTTTTCGTTCGCGCATCTGCATCTCGCATACCGTGACAACCCTGCGAATTTTGACATCATATGTATACGATCCGTACACTGTGCGCACACCTTGTCGCTTATAGAATTAAGACGATTTCTCTGCGAATGCTGTCAGCTGCGAATATGTTCGCGATGATAAATCCTCGCGCAATCCGTGTGCTGTCGATATTCAAGCGTATGTTATTATTCGATTTGCAGATATTCAATATCACTGCGAGCGCTGTCGCTTATGCGCAAACCTGCAACCTGCGAACAATACAATATATACTATGTCTGACGCTGCACTCACTTGAGTTCTCGTTATCGTGCCTTGACGAGTTTTAGAATACCATCTATTAGGGCTGATATGCGAGCCCTCAGTATATTGATATAAGGCTGGTGTTTATTGAACAGTAAACACGCATGCAACGTATGAGCGGGTGATGAGTGCAGGCTTCAACAGAAGATACTGCTCTAGCTCAATGCTAGCTCATATACCAGATGTCTCCTATCGCATAGATAGTACCGCCATTGGGTTGTGAACCCGAGACATTGGTTGAACGACCAGTATAGGCAGAACGAATGATGCGTTCGCCCTAATATATTGTGCATGCTTGTTCCGCACATGCTAGAAGCGAAGATGATTTCTTGTTTGTACTTCAAGATTGTATCTTGCTTTGCCATCTTCGAGTTCGACGTACGAACTCTCGATGACAGGTAGCATCCAAGTCTTTCCTTGAATAAATGACAGATGATGTGACGTCTCATCTTGATGACATGTACAGTCATAGTCGACCGTACTGACGACTGTCTGACGACTGTCTGTCATAATAATATATGACATGACATGACATGACATGACATGACATGACATGACATGACATGACATGACATGACATGACATGACATGACATGACATGACATGACATGACATGACATGACATGACATGACATGACATGACATGACATGACATGACATGACATGACATGACATGACATGGTATGACATGTCTGACAGGTATGACACGTATGACATGTCTGACACATGTGTCATCGGTCATAACCCTGACACCACCACCCACTCTCCATCAAGCGGTGTCTTCGATTGCCTCTGCGGGCGGAGTGCCATGGCGGTAGGGCGGCTGGGTGGGTCAGGAGTCTGGGGCTTCTGAGTCTGGGTCTTGGGGCGGTAGCCTGAGGAGTCAGACGGAGCGGCGGGATCCTGCTGGGACGAAAGTGTGGCAAGGGGGCTTTCGTCCCGATAGGCATGGCGGATGCGAAGGGCGAGGCGGTCAAAAGTGAAGGAATGACCTGAACGCAATTCGCGGAGCACCACCAGGTAGAGGGGGGTGACGTAGGGGCTCTTCTTTGCGGACTCGGCCAAGATGTGCCAGAGGTCTGCCACGCGGTCAGAATCGCCGTACGTCGGCTTGACCTTGCGATGTCGTTCACAAAGTCGACGAATTGTAGCAAGTTGGGGAGCAGGGTCCACGGTCTCAGAGATGACGATCGCACGCATCTGAGTCCAGTAGCTCATCCCATCGGCGTCGGGCACACCCTCGACCTCGTAACGGAGTCGCTGAAGGGCGTAACGGCCGTCGGCAGGATGGGAACGAGCACACTCGTGGTAGAAACACGCAATTCGATGAAAACGACAATATGGAATGTCATTTTTCAATTTAATTATAGATAGCTAAATAATTCCAAGGCGTACGAAAATAACGTATTTTCCGACGAGACGTGAGACGCACGTATAAACGCGGGTGCCGGTGAGGCTAATAGATACGTACGTATGAGTGCTTATAATAAATTCACAAGCACATGCAAGCATTCAATGTGGTAAACACGATACAAAATATGATGCGGTGACTAATTTCATTTTGTACATGTGTTTT
The DNA here is from genome assembly GCA_001247695.2 of Cymbomonas tetramitiformis. Taxonomy (NCBI): domain Eukaryota; kingdom Viridiplantae; phylum Chlorophyta; class Pyramimonadophyceae; order Pyramimonadales; family Pyramimonadaceae; genus Cymbomonas; species Cymbomonas tetramitiformis. The sequence goes on from LGRX02002133.1 coordinate 11,885, forward strand.
ATTAATGTTCAGGACTAGTCGTTAGCACCGCGACCACAATCTACGCGGTATCTGCTCGGATACGTACGTATGAGTGCTTATAATAAATTTGCTGGATTTGGCACGCCGACAGTGTCATCGTCATCTATGTCATCACCGATATGGTTCGACTACTATGACTTCTTCACTGTCATCAGCGCCATCTCCGATATCGACTTCGGTAGTCAGACAGTTCATAGCATCTGTCATTTCCACATCTGACACCTTAGGGGCTGTCATCACATTCTTTCAGCGGAAGCTATAACACATCGTATTATCTTGTGTATAGCTTCACAGTTTCACGGTTGACATATGCGAGCGTTGCACCTTGACTTGTAGTGCTTCACTGTGTGTTTGTTCTCACAGGTTTGCGCCCACCACCGGCCTAAGGTGGTTTGTTAAAACCGCCAATTATGGCTGGCTAAAGCTCTTATAGGGGCTTGGGGCTGAGATCGGGGCATGAGGTTCTAGGACGCACTAGTCACGGAAAGGGGTAGAGTGAGAGAGAGAATGATTTTCCGTTCGTGAGCACAATTGCCTAGGACTAAGATGGACCGGTCTAGCTAGCCGCAGTCTCCGAAGCAGAACGCGCGTCAAAATCAAGCCTCACGACACGATCGCCACCCTCTCTTACCCTACCCTATTCCGCGGCTGTAAAATCTGAACCTTTGACCCCACATTTTGAGCCCCTGCCCTTATTTTTTATAGATTGTTCAAGTGTAAATTTGTTTTCTCTTGCTGAGATCTTTTTAGTACAATTTTTAGAACTTTGATCACCGAACATTTTGAATTCTTGGATTTTCTAGACTAACGTTCGATCACCGCGACTGTAAAATTTCAACATGGCCTCTACACCGTACCAATTGATGGCTCCAGCGAGATTAAGAGCGCATCCAGCTGGTGCTTCAAAGAGGCAATTGCAATTCGATCAACTGGTGGCCACACCAGTGGCAGCATTATCTCAACAATCAGCGGCTGAAAAGAAGTTTGATTTAGAGTCAGCGGCTTTTCTGGATGACCACCAGAAGATTGAAGCACTTGTGAGGGGAATTAAATCGAAGCTGTGTGGCAAAGGGGATGCCATTGACGAGTGGAGGTTTTGTGGTGACGAGTCTAATGCTCGTTCACTACTTGACTCCCTCGTCGAGGAGCTAACCTCGCGCCTCACACGGTTTAACCCCCTCTACGCACATGCTTTCCGGCTGTCCGACGCAACCGCCACAGTGATGCCCAACCCCAACAAACTCCTAAAGGAGTTGTTGGAGTATCTCTGTGGCGGTCCAGCGCTCGCGTCAGTGCGGGAAGCACACCGTTACTTCCCTGACGACGGCAAAGTTATTCTAACTGCCTTAGTCAGGGACGTAATGCCTGATCTTGAGGACTTTGACAAGACGGACTTCATCTTCACACCAACAGTAGAGGTCCCGGCAGGTGTGAACCCCAAGCAGTTCATCAAAGCTTTCACTGACGCTGTCAGTAACGCTGCGACTGACTTGGGGCAGCACTCTAGCCTCGACATCTCGAGGGAAGATGCGGTGCGTCTGTTCCTTCGTCGCACATGTCCCGTCACCTACAAACAGGTGCACGAGGACTACGCGATTGAAAAGGTCAAAACACAGGCAGAGCTGACCCTGGTGAGCTGTGGACTCGCGACTCAGCGGGTCTACAACACACTAGGGAAAGCGAAGCAACTGACTAGCGCCTTCTATAATGATGCAGGACACCGCCACGGTGAACGTGGCGGTCTGGATTCCAGGGGAGCCCCTGACCTGCGCCCTACCCGCCCGCGTGATGTTTACTACCCTGGGCGGTCTTCCCACCCCTTTAAGGGGAAGGGGAAGAGTTTCCGTTTCGCTGCCTCCCCCTTGCCGAAGGGGGGGAATTGGCCACAGGGAATCCGCAGGAAGGGGAAAGGCAAAGGCAACGGCAAAGGCAAGAAGGGCAAGGGGCAGAAGCAGAAGCCCCGAGTCACCTTCCACCCGGGTTCCAAACAGTTCATGGGCAAGCATTCAATGTGGTAAACACGATACAAAATATGATGCGGTGACTAATTTCATTTTGTACATGTGTTTTATTAATGTTCAGGACTAGTCGTTAGCACTGCGACCACAATCTACGCGGTATCTGCTCGGATACGTACGTATGAGTGCTTATAATAAATTCACAAGCACATGCAAGCATTCAATGTGGTAAACACGATACAAAATATGATGCGGTGACTAATTTCATTTTGTACATGTGTTTTATTAATGTTCCGGACTAGCTGTTAGCACTGCGACCACAATCTACGCGGTATCTGCGTTCATTCCAGGTTCAAGACAGGCATTTGGCACGGCGTGCACTATTTACTCGGCTGGTGCGTCTTCGGCAGGTGCGGAAGGATCGCTGTCTCCTGGTGCGCCTTCTCCTGCCTCTCCTTCTCCCTCTTCTTCTCCGCCTTCTCCTTCCTCTCCTTCTCCTGCCTCATGGTTGCCCAGAATCCGTGCCGGTTTCAGCAAGTGGATCTTCAGCGGATTCTTCACCGCCGCCTTCAATCAACTGGTTGATGTCCTTAGTGCACTCGGCGATTTCTTTCTTCTTTTTGAGGTTTTCCTCCTCTATACGTGCATCCTCTTTGAGCTTCGCCGTTTCCTCGAGTGACATGCATTCCGTATCGCCGTCAGGCTCGTCGGCAATGTTCCCAAGCCGCTGACTGGCTGCTCCCACCATGTCTTGGTCGGAGTCGAACGCGACAGCGTTCAAGCCGCACCGGAGAGCTGCCATCGATTGTGGCCGTCGCGACCCCACACCCTGCATCCAAGATCCAGTTGGGTGACGAATCGTTGTTTAACTGGGCGAAAGGTGCGGGTCCCATCATGTGGCAGTTGATGAGCTCCATTAGCAGGTGCTGGGGCTTCTGGTGAGCGCATACCACTTTCCCATCGTCTCGGAAGGGTTGCTTGACGACAGAATACCCCTCCAACAAATTCGCCCTCGAGCCCGCCTCCGCATCCTTCGTCGAGAAGTCGAAGTCGCACATCCATGGTTTGCGAGTGGATTTTTCCCCGGACTCATGGTCCGCCATTTGGAACCCGATGACAGCCGCTTCGAGGACAGTGTACCGGATGGCTTTGTTGGCACCTACATCCTGGTTCTCCTTGCGCCACCATATGCGCTGGGCCCCACCGTTGCATTTGCTCTCCAGGATCTTCAGGAACCCGGTCTGCTGAGCAAACCCACAAAATATCAATATTGTCCAGTCCGGCGAGGTGGTGAGCGCCGCAAAGGCATCTATGAACTTGATCAGGTCGGGCTCGGATAACGCGTGCTCTGACACCTCCGTATCGAAGTCGTAAATAACGTCCAGTATCGTCCCCACGTAATTCATCTTCGGGACAGACTCGAGTTTCGTCAACTCGTCTTTGTAGATCATGTAGCCGGTTTGAACCGTCTTCCACTCGTACTCATCTTTCTCAAGCAGTGCCTCCTTACCATCCTCCACAAGGGGGGAGGGAAGTGCCACCTATTATACCGCAAACCGCTTGTTAATATTTGAATGACCCAAAATTGCTAGCGCAATAAAACATGCAACTACATGAGGAGCACGACTATTACAAGCCAAGAAAAGACGAATTGATAACGGGCAAGTGGAAGAAACAGTAGGCGATGAAGACCATAGCGAAAACGAGGAAAATGAGCTAGACGACGGTAGCGATGTTGAAATGTGAATAGCATCAGCTGGCTTAGACGCACAAAATATATGTACATGATGTAAATACGATTATTAGAGAAATCTGATATGGCAATTGCTCATTTCTTTCGTATGCCATGCTCGCTACCATTTACCGCACAGAAAATAAATTGCATGCTTCACCGTGTCTTGGAAACATTTTCGTACGTGTCTTGTAATTTTACCGTTGCGGAGGCCTGCGAGCAAAAGTATTTTCAACATCAACATTTTCAGCACATATATTTTCTAAATATCGCCAAAAACAGCTAATGTCAATTATCTACCCTAATGTCAATTTCATCGAATAGCGTGTTTAGATGGCAAGGGCACTCCCACGAAGAGGGTGGGGCAAGAGGCAAAAGAGAATCTCGTTCATGGTGACGTGATAAAACTCGTAGTCGTGCTCCAGATCCAGCAACTTGCCCCCTAGTTGTACGAAATGGGGAACATGACGTGCCCCAAGCCGGCAGTGAGGGAGGCAAAGTCGGCGTCGGCGCCCGGTGTCATTGTCAAAAGTAAAACCGTTGGGGAGCTTTAACCCAGTGGACTTGAGGAAGTGCACCAGGTCGCTGCCATACTGAAATATATAGGAGAGCTGGTCGCTGTACTCCTCCTCGCGACCCTCTTCAACAGGTGTAGTCAGCAGAACGTCGGGGTCGTTGAAGAAATCGAAAGCCGTAGGGGCTTCAATCGTGGATGTCGGTTTCGAACGTAGGGAGGAAGTCCCCACGATACGGTGGGGTCGGTGGCCAGTAGATGGGGTACTGTGCGATGTCTAGGAAGGCGATGGAGAAGCACCCGCACGTGCACGTGCTGCGCGCAAAGCAGAGCCAACTCCTTCACGTCGGGCGGTAGCCATGTCGGGAATAAAGTAGTGTCGGTCCAGCTGAAATTTGACGCACGGAAAGTGCGTTAATTTGGAAAATGTCGGATTGTCGGTAAAAAAATGACGGAAGTGACCGATGTGAAAACAAGCCGGTCGTTGTCAGAAGTGTCGGCTAGTAAGTGTCGGCTAGTAAATGTCGGCTAGTAAATGTCGGATTTGTCGGGAATAAAGTAGTGTCGGTCCAGCTGAAATTTGACGCACGGAAAGTGCGTTAATTTGGAGAATGTCGGATTGTCGGTAAAAAAAATGACGGAAGTGACCGATGTGAAAACAAGCCGGTCGTTGTCAGAAGTGTCGGCTAGTAAGTGTCGGCTAGTATAGAATCACGGGGCGCGAAGCGGACGGAAGACTGACGAAAACACCACCACTGAACGTGGGTGGGCTATAACCTTATAAGAAAGTAGATATATAGCAATATATGTACTGCCAGAAGAATGTCAAAAGCACAGTGAGGTAGGGTTCTCGGTTGTCTAAAGTCAGATTAAACTGTAAGATAGTCGGGTTTAAGCTGGCGGACAGACCGTGACACACGAGCGGAGCAAAGAGCAGGCACTGCAAGTGACATCCGAGCAGGCGAGGGGTGACAAGGGCACCACAGACCCCCCTCTTATGGGGGGTGAAAGTCAGTGTTCCCATGAACGCACCTTTTTGAGATGTGGAAGTCTAGGGCAACCTAGCTTGGGATGGTACCCAACCACATCGGACTTACTTTGTTTTCATATTTTAATCTACTCACCTTGCATATGCATACAAACTTTGAGAAGCATCGAGGTTTGATAAGTTTTAGACTGATTTATCTTTTTGGGTTTGTGGCGCCATCGCGACCGCTTGGGATGTGGAAGTCAAGGTTGAGCATGCCAACCTTGCTTGGGTTCGAACCCAACCACATCGAAGTCTGAGTCCTTGTGCTTCAGGGAACTAATATATGTATATGTCTTAGCAATATTTGTGGAAAGTCTCGTGCGCTAGAACGCACGGGAAGCCCTTGGCTGTTTGGCATGTATTGGGTTTGGGTCCATTCGAGCCCAAACCCAATAAATCTGCCAAAGAAATAAACTGATCATTTCGCGAACAATGTATCTCAGTCCTTGAGCTTCAGGAAACTTAAAGAGATATATCTCGAGAATATTTGTCAGGGATATGACCGATGACACATGTGTCATACATGTCATACATGTCATACCATGTCATACCATGTCATACCATGTCATACCGTGTCATGTCATGTCGTGTCGTGTCATATATTATAATGACAGACAGTCGGCAGTACGGTCGACTGTGACATGAACAGTCATACTATCTGTCATCCACTCACCTTGAGTGACACCTGTCATCGAGAGGCCAGGTATTAGCATCGAGATGGCAAAGCAAGATTAGTCTTGAAGAACCGAAGTGTTCTGAGAAGACTCATCTTCGCTTCAAGCATGAATTGAACAAGCATGCGGGTATCACATGGCTTATTCGATCAGCCGATACTGATTGTTCACCCAGTGCCTCGGGTTCACAACCCAATTGTGGTAGCACCTGAGAGGTGCGGGGCATTGGCGTAAACGAGGTAGCATTGAGCTACAGCAGCACTTCTGGAGAAGCGACTGCACTCATATCCACACATACGCTGCGCGAGCTGTTATCGTTCAATAATAGCCGTGCTATCATATCGCTTACTTAGCGATCCCTATCATTGGTATTCTAATCGTCAAGGCGACGAACGAGGACACATCAAGTGTGAGTGCAGCAAATAGAGATATACTGTATTTTGTGTGTGCAACAGGTTGGCGGATCGCGTATACATACAAGCGCCCGCAGACGCACATATAAGACATATATGCCCGTGCGGAAACATCCGACAAGTATTCATGGGATGTCGTTGGCGACAGGGCATTCGGAGGGTTGTATTGCCCATCACTATATGCTCACCATGGCAGGGATGCTATTGGTTTCACTATTTTTGACATGGCAGTGCATAAGATTTTGGGTCCGAAGCCTGGTTCACCAGATTCTGCCATGAGTAGTGTCTGGGTGCCCGATAGAACGAATACGTTCCTGCACTGCACGTTATGCAATATGTCTTGGAAGACCCCTGCAAATAATGCGGCCAATAAGAAAAATATGAAAAGAGAGAGTCAACACCTTCGGCTATTGCGCCTTAGGCGGTGGAAGCGTAATAAACGTTTTCGGAGATTTAGGAAGAGACTGAATACTTCCAGTACGATTACCTAATAAAGTTCCATCAATAACGAATGGTGTCACTGTAGCATACACTGGCAGTCCTGATACGTGATGGCACACGACGGTTGAGATGATACATGCATGATATGATTGTAACCCTTGGTCATGAACTGTATGACACGCTACTCTAGGATGGGTACGTGATGGTGTATTGCAACAACGTGTTGCGAAGATACCGGGTTGATTATCTACATGCATTGCATCCGGAAGATCCGAAATCCTGTAATGAAGTCGGTAATTATATATAAGACAAGACAGGAGGCTTAACAACGGCACGTCGTACGAAACGTTTGCAATATTCGATACGACGTGTACAGCCATGGCGTATGAGCTATATATTCTTCCATCAATGCATACAACCCAGTATCATCCGCGTAAACGAGCAAGCTGCATCCAAAGCTCAGCTCAGGACGACACGGATATAATACACCAACCATACACGAAGTCACGAAGTGTTTGTTAGTGGTCAGTGCGACTATTGCTAGCATATTGCAAGTATAGTATATACATAAGCACGTGCGGCGAACGATCCGTTCCTAACGACCACGCACAAGTTCGACTTCGAGACGATATAATCCAAGGGTACGCGTCATCGACACAGTTGCCTACATGCATGTGTTCATAACGCAGCATGCATTACTATACGTGTAGAGATAATCACGTGGTGCATATGCTAATATGGTCTGTGTATGCAGCGACCTTCGCTCATACCTGCAGTATGTGTGTTTCACGCTGTGAATCGCTTCGTGTGTAGCCTTGTTTGCCCTGTCACGCCGGGACACGCGTCGTGATTATCACGGTCTGATTTGACAATCGGATGCCTCTGTTGCTTGGCACATATCGCACAATGCGTGGTGGTAAGCCAGAGTGAATACTATATACATATAAGACATATATCGCATAACTACACTCGCTGCGGAATAAACAGCGGACGGAGTGCGCGGGAGATACCGTCGTAACACATACGCTCACATATCACCGTCAGAGATAACAGCGCGACAAGGTGTGCATACAGCATGCAGCTTGCACACATACGTTGCTATCATTCGCAAAATTGTACGAGATGCGACATATTGACGCGCGGATGAACAAATCGTCATCAGTGTATGTTCCGTACGCGAAATGGCATTCGTATCATATGCCGTACATACCTGCGACAGAGATATGTTCACCATTCGCAGCGCGCACATCAGCGATTTTGATAATCGCTACTCGCACTAATTTTCAGTGCAGTGTACGCATCAAAATATCGTCATTTCAAATGGTTGCAAAAATCACTCGTCTACGCGCGCATGATGATATACCTTGACAGGATATGTATACACCTGCTAGAATCATCATGATCAGATGACGCGCGATGATGGTATATATATTTGCAGCATGCTATACAAAATCTGTGATGCTTGCACATAAGAGATGATATGTATTCATTCACTAGCAGATTTACATACAAGTTTGCAGTCATGTGTGTGTGAACTACATGCTGTGTGTGTAACTATACCACACACACACATAGTATGACATCAGATGAAGTGGATGCTGTGCAATCATATATGTGTGTGCAGCAAATATCACATGTGTATGCAATCATATGTGTGTGCAGTACTTATCACACACACACACACACACACTTGCAGTATATACTATTCATTCAGTATATACCAAGTGCATGCAGCAAGATGCACCATGCATCATTATACTATGCAACTATACCATGCAGTATGATTCCACTGTATTATACATTGACATATGCATACACATATGCAGCCAACTTGATCACGATAGCAGTTGGCATGTATAGTCATGTAGAACAGTGCATTAGATGTTGCAATATATATCACATAGCATACATACTTGCTGTGCATGATAAACTATAAACGAACCCACTTGGAAAAAGGTGCCAATCATCATCTTAAGACAGTAATTAGCTCAATATACCCTTTGGGATGGGTATATTGTTCTACTTTTGATCACTGAACGGAATGCTCACCAGACCCATGTGTGAAATAAACCAAGCAACTCATCATTCACAGATGAGATATGCAGGATTATATTTACTAACCGAGTTGATATATATCATGTTAGCTACATGCTGTTATTGGTATACAGATCATCTTATGTGGTAGACCAATTTGGTATAGTGTATTAAATCAGTAAATACCTATACACACACACACACACATAGTGTACTCAATCAGGAAGTACCTATGTAGTGACATATGTATTGTTACAATCACTGACATCATTGTGTATAATGACATTACACTGACTCCTAAGTGTAATGATCAAGTCATTGGTATCATTATGTACACTGAAATTACACTGACTCCTAAGTGTAATAATCAAGTATTATATCAATACATTATACATAGATACCATCCAACAAACAGATGTGCGTGTTGGATGTCAAGTGATGGCGATAGATATGGGACAGGATCACACAACCTGCTGAAGGGCTGGATGGAGATATCTCCAGACCCGAAGGCAGTATACAGTGCTCAAATAACAGTTGGTCACTGTTGAGCACTGTCCATTCGTCCCACACACTATTGCTGGAGCAACAACAACTTCTACATTGCATTCTGACAATTGATACAGTATTGATCAGTTCAATTGCATGTAACTCTTTCAGATCAGTAACTATATTGACATCTGATAGAGGTTGTTATGGACAACACACACACACACACACATATGTGTGTGTGTGACACTGCTTTGATTTATTTATCAAGCTTTGTCCAGATCTACTTGGAATCTGAAGATATCATTTGATACTCTTTCAGTAAGTAGATGATAGGTTACTGACAAGTTATCACTTAAGTGACAGCACTTAAAGTTGATACACCTAATATATATCATTGAGTTTTGGTCCACTGTCCATGAGGTTTCAATCAGAAAACCCCATGTATGTGTGTAATCACACATGTTGACCATCAAATATCTTCACTAAAAAGTCATGAAAAACATCATGTGCAAAAGTAAGATAAGTTACATGAGTTCTGTAAGTTGCACATTACACACACACCGCTATATTGCGGGAGATTTCAAAATTGAAATTCGGACTCCATTTTTTCACGGATTATCATTTTATACCTATTAAGGTACCTGAAAAATATTATGTGCACAGTCATATCTCATGTAACACCCTAAAAATCTTGTATGTAACACCTATGGGTGTACATAGTTGCTGTAACTAAATACGTGAAAAACTCACACGTATGATTTCAAAATAAAAATTTGGGTTTCATTTTTTTCGCTACTCCAATTATTCAGCTATTGAAAAATATGCCCAAAATAGTGCAGCACTTGTAACACACTGTAACACCCTTTAAAGCACGTGTACAGTTACAGGGGTGTAACATACCTCCTAAATACCACGTGATATACAGTGATATATTAAATGCAGTTTTGCTTCAATTTCTTCAAAAAAAATGTTCATACTGCTTTAATTTGACATAATTTAGTGTTACTGACGTCAAGTAACACCCTAATGTCACTGTGGGTGATAAGGGTCGCTGTAACACTATACACCCTGAAATACCGCTGTATAATAGCAAAACACTCTGTGTTTGGCATTTATGTCATGCTGAAATCAGCACGGTTATGACAATATTTCGGGCAACAACCCAAAAAACTGTAGGGCGACAACCCAAGGACTGTAGGGCAGCAACCCTAAAACTGTATAAGCTGCTTCCTATAAGGACTGCATGCTACATTATGAGGTATTAAGGCACTTGACAACTGCCTGTGTGTTCACACTTCCTTGAGGGGGGAAGAAGGTGGAACCATATATACATACATTACCTCATTATAACAATGTACAAAAATAATACATGTACAAAAATATAGATATATATATATATCACACACACACACACACACAGCCAGTTGAAGGTTTTTTGTTGGTGTTGTGTTTTGTTTTATAGATGGCAGAAGTAGCAGAAATACCAGCTATTAATGCAGATCCATCTACCTGGTTCTTTGATATCTTAGGCTCATACGATGCCTTCAGTCGGTTTAAGATACCTAAATGGCTTACTGGTTACGCTGATACCCAGACCAGATTTGATGAGATTGGGTATTTTGACAACATCAGTCGTATGAAACCCGACATGAGTAGATACAGAGACCCTGAGACAGAACCACAGGAACCAGACGAAGAGTATACAGAGGATCATGCTCCACCAGTATTCACAGACCCTGATGATGGTCCAGTACTAGCACCAGCTCCATCCGCATTAGTTCCAAAGGTGAAAATGACTCCACCTAAGGAATATAAGGCTGGACAGGATGCTGAGATTTGGTTGGATACAGTGGATAGATACTTTCAGTTTACCTATCCAGGTGTGCCAGACAAGGATCTTATTACAGTCTTCCTGACACTCATTAGAACAATGACAGACATTATTTTCAGGTCGTGGCCAAAAAGCCAGATGCCACGTATGAAAGTATCAGAAGGACATTCCTCAGTCAGTTTGGTAATCCACACAAAAGATCAGTAGCCAAAAAGCATCTTATGGCACTGAATCAAGGAAACCAGACCTTTGCAGATTATCTCCGCACGTTCACATCACTGGCTGCCTTAGCATCAGTTGATCTGGATGATGCTTTGATAAAGGACAGATTCATCAGTAATATGGAATCAGATCTTCGCAAACAGTTTCACCTCAGATTTTTAACAGAGGACGAAAGGAATAATCTGTCGTGGGCACAAACCACACAGATCCTGCTCGATTTGAATTATGTAGTTCATTCGAAGCAGTCAGAGACCCTTCACTATAGGGGGCAAAGGAACAGTCAGGAGGCCCAGTCAGAAAAGACAAGGACAAAGGCCGTGGCAAAAAGCCATATGACAGATCCAATCGGAATTGGAATCAGAATCAGAATGGCAATAAAAATCAAAATGCCAATCAGAATTCCCAAAGGAATAAAGGGAAAGGAGGAAAAGGCAAAGGGAAAGGGAAAGGGAAAGGGAAAGGATCAGCATCAAATCCTCCTCAGCCTTGCCAACGTTGTGGTCGTACCAATCACGTCACAAAGGATTGTTTCTCCACCAAGACACCAGAAGGAAAAGCTATAAAAGGCAATCCTCCAGCTCAGAATCCATACAGAGGACAGCAGCAACAGAATAATCAGGGTGCTAAGAACGAGTCTAACAAACTTGTGAAAACAATCAACACCCTGGTTAAGGAGCTACAGAATCAGCAGAGCATCAATGCAGCAGCTCCAGCTCCAGCTCCAGCTTCAGCTCCAGCTCCTCAGGGAAACTCTCAGGGTACTGCACAGGTACCAGTGTTGAGAGCACCCCGAGGATAAATCAGCCTGAAGATGCCACTGAAGCAAGTGGCCGGGTTGAGAGTATCTCAGAAGAAGTCCTTTCCAGTCTGACATTACAGTTTCAGCAGATGGATACTCCCTCAGAGCACATCGCACAGATGCAGTCTCAGACAGCACAGCTGAAATCACAGAAGAAGCTGTTGTTGTACAAAGGGAAAGTATATGGACAGAGTACTCATATATTGGTAGATCCAGGAGCTACATCGTCATTTATCGACAGACAGTTCGCTTCTCAGCTTAGTATTGCACCAACAGACTCATCATCATTCTCAGTGGGATTGGCTGGAGGAAGCCAACTACCCTGTACATCCTATCTTCTTAATGCTACATTCACGCTGGGTAAGTATAAGGACACAGAAGATTTCTACATCATTGATATGAAACCTTTTACAGTCATCCTGGGACAGGATTGGTTGGAAAGAAGAAATCCACACATAGACTTCCAGTCGAAGAATATGACGATCACCAGGAAACACTCATCAGGTTCCAGTGTTCGTACAGTGCTGTCCAGAGTTGAGCAGACTCCAGGCTCAGATGACCTTCCTGAAATGGAATTGGTCAGTGCCACTATGAGAAAGCACCTACGACGTATACGATCCAGTGGGTCGGCTGAAGAAGCCGTAGCTTATCTCTTTTTTCTCTCAGAGGTCGATGGTGAACTGGTCATGACAGCAGCAGACTCAGACACCACTATGGAAGACCCAAAGGTCACAGCAGCACGTGATCTAGTCAGAGAGGACTTTTCAGATATTTTCCAGGAGGATCTTCCAGCTGGTCACAGGCCAGAACGGTTTGAAGGTGGATATCATCGCATCAACATTGAACCTGGGCATAAGCCACCATCACAGCCAGTTAGTACCATTCCAGTGCCTATGATGGAGGAGCTCAAACGACAGATCATCAAATATGTCGACTTGGGTATCCTTCGTCCGTCATCATCTCCATATGGATGTCCAATCATTTTCGCTCCTAAGTCAGGGGGGGAGTGGAGGATGTGCTGTGATTATCGAGCCCTTAGTAACATCACTATAAAGGACACGTATCCACTGCCACCTCACGATACTCTTCTTGAACTACAGCTTAAAGGTGCACGATGGTCTAGCAGATTTGACTTCAATCAGTTCTTCCATCAGATTCCTATACACCCAGATGACATTCACAAAACAGCAATACGTACCAGATACGGTTCCTATGAGTGGACAGTAATGCCTTTCGGGTTAACTAACGCTCCTGCGACCGCTCTCCGTGTTGGAAATCGAGCATTCTTTGACTTCATCGATCAGTTCTTGGTCATTTTCATGGATGTCACTATAGTGTACAGTCCAGATTTTGACAGCCACGTGAAGCATGTTCGACAGTTCTTACAGCGCTGCAGAGATCATCAGTTCTACATCAGGCCTTCTAAGGTTGAGTTGTTCGTCAGATCCATCGATTTTATCGGACACCATATCTCTGAGGCAGGCCTATCCATCATCGAAGACAGAATCCGTGCAGTCATGGCTATCCAGCCTCCAGTGTCGTATGGTCCAACCGTTGGTAAACAGCCTCTACGCCGTATGGCTAAAGATGGCAAGTCATCCATTCGGTCATTCTTGGGCATGGTCGGCCAGTTTAGGAGATTTATACCAAAGTTCTCCAAGATTGCCGAGCCACTCAATCGTCTCCTTAAAGATAATGCAGAGTTTGTCTGGGAATCTGAGCAGCAGAAAGCATTTGATAATCTCAAAAGTGCCATCTGCCATGCTCCAGTACTACAGCTTCCAGATCAGAAACTGCCATCTATTATGGAGGTCGATGGATCAGGCACACACGTTGGTCAAGTGGTATTACAGGATCAAGGAAAAGGTATGAAGCCATGTGGCTATCACAGCGTCACTCTTTCTGATACACAGAGACGTTGGCCTATTCCTGAGATCGAGCTATTTGCCATTGTGGAGGGCTTCCGATTCTTTCGCCACATCTTGCTGGGAGCTCCTGAGACCATTGTTCGCTCAGATCATCAGCCACTGGTTTATTTCCAGTCCAAATCCACACTAAGCCCCAAACAGGCGAGGTGGTTGGATGAGCTCTCCGAGTACAACTTCCGAATAGAGCACATTTCTGGCGAGAAGAATAAGGTTGCAGATGCACTCACCCGTATTTCTACACTCTTTGAACTCACTGATTGTCTGAAACATATAGACGTCAGCGAGGTTCCAGTCATTGACATACCGTCTACAGATTCTACATTCATTGCTCTTATATCTGCATCATCAGCTCATCAGCTTCACGACATTATTATATCACAGTATGATCGTGACGCATTTGCACAGACTATATTATCTAAGCTGACATCATCGACATCATCACAGTCAGTCAGCAATTTCGAGCTTATTCAGGGGTTGATCTATCGCAAGACCATATATGGCAGACAGCTTTACATTCCACCTACTGCCAAAGTTCCTACAGATGACGGTGAGATCACACAGCTTCGCCACATTCTACTGCATGAGTGCCATTCAGCCACTATTTCTGGTCATGTAGGCAAAAATCGCATGCTCCATTTATTGCGTAGCCGATATTATTGGCCAGGAATGACGAAGGCAGCCATTCAGTATATTCGGGAGTGCCCCGTGTGTCAACGCCAGAAAACGAGGAGACACAAACTTTATGGTCAGTCACATATACGATATTGTGTGCCTAAGACAAAATGGCTTAATGTATCTCTTGACTGGATTACTGACCTGCCTATCACCACTAATGGGCACGACAGTATATTTGTGGTAATGTGCCAATTCTCTCATCGCTGTCATCTCATTCCCTTCAGCATGACCTGGACTGCTCAGCATACTGCTTCTATATATATGCAGCATATCTTCAAGCTCCATGGTCTTCCGAGGAACATCATCTCAGATCGAGACCCCAGATTTACTTCTACATTCTGGCAAACACTGTGGAAATCTACTGGTACGAGATTGTCTATGACGTCTTCACACCATCCACAGTCGAATGCAAGCAATGAAAGGAGCCATGCCTTCATTGAGGACATCCTCAGGTATGTTTCAATTTGTTTGATGCATGATTCACCATCCTCTGGTTTATAAACTGATTAGATAGTATTTTTCTCCTCGGGTGTTGTTGCAACGATACTTCAGCCAATTCGTGGGAGGACAAGTTGCCTCTGGTGGAGTTTGCAATTAACAACAAGGTTTCTGCAACTACTGGTTATTCACCATTTTATCTCGACTCGATGGCGCAGCCACTTTCGCCTCATGATCTGGCAATCACTATTCCGCCAGAAGCTCCTGTTCCAATACAGAATGCTATTCGAGCTCATTTTGACCAGTACTCGGCTGTACATGCCAACGCGGTAGACAACATTTCCCGAGCAGCAGAGATTAGCCAAGCCAGATTCAATAAGACTCACATGCCCCGGCAATATGCAGTAGGGCAGAAAGTTCTTTTACGGACCGAGTTTATCCAATGGACTGGTTTGACAGAGGCAGGCAGACACTTTGAACAGCCATATATTGGACCGTTTACATATCTAAAGTGCTCAGCCATGGACGTGCTTATGAGTTAGATTTCGGGGATCTCGATATTCGTATCCATCCGGTTCAGCCTGTATCCAGAATAGAGCTGTATAATAACTCGATTCAAGCACCTTTGCCTCTGCCACAGATGATCACCGAAGAAGGGCAACCACTGTTTGAGATTTCACACATTCTCTCAGATAAGATCACTAGAGGTGTCAAGTACTATTTAGTGCGATATGCAGGCTACGGCCCTGAGCATGACACCTGGGTCAAAGCCACAGAGCTGACCAATGCAGCAGACATGATAGCTGCCTATGAAGGCTAACATTATATTAAGCCTATGCCCTTACTTCTTGTAATATATACTAATACATGTCGATCATCTATATACCTTGCTCTTAATGTTTTATCATTATGTTGCATAGAAGCAGGAAATTGATCCTTCCTTGCTAAAGGTGTAGTGAGCCTTGTGCCAAATCATACCCTTGCACAGATACGCATACATGCGAGATATCATATCTGTGGATAAATAAAAACTGCTAAGCTACCTTTGCCAGACCATGGTTTGTCATTCGGATCTATGGCCAGTAATCCGCGCTACCGGATACTGAGGTGGACGGAGTTGTGATCCTGAGTTATGCTTCACACACATAACTAAAACGAATTTCACATTAGTACGTTGTCGAATCCAATCTATGAAATGTTCGTCGAAGCGCGCGTACCGGACCAAATATTGAGGAGTTGAGCAGACCGGGTGCAGGATTATAAATCCAATCTCGTTAAGCAGGGCCACTCCGTTTGCATTAAACAAGCCCCAAAAATCGGGCTCCCCATGCCGCCTGTGAACCTCCATAGTAGTAGCTTCAGGAGGGGAGGAAGGGTTGGGTGCACTATATAAGGCCGAGAATCATTCGTTAAATCGTCGATCATCGTTCGCAAAGGCGTCGACGGCAAGCGCAAATATCTATCCGTAACGTAAACCTCGGATACCTTGAAACGTCACTCTGAAATACGATACGCAATTCATGGATACCTTGAAACGTCACTCTGAAATACGATACGCAATTCATGGGGGGCTACATCCTAAGAACTGTAAGGCTAAATGCCTAAGGTGAGGGTTTAAAGTGGACTCAGTCCCCCCGATATCCTAAACACCTTGAGGGACGCCTCATCGGTGTAAGAAGACTGGTACCAGCACAACAACAAAGACATCAAAGACATATACAAAGGTATGCACCCTTTATTGTGAGGTCACAACTCTTTTAAGAGGGGAGATCTGTCAGGGTTATGACCGATGACATATGTGTCATACCTGTCATACGTGTCATACCATGTCATGTCATGTCATGTCGTGTCATGTCATATATTATAATGACAGACAGTCGTCAGTACGGTCGACTGTGACATGAACAGTCATACTATCTGTCATCCACTCACCTTGAGTGACACCTGTCATCGAGAGGCCAGGTATTGGCATCGAGATGGCAAAGCAAGATTAGTCTTGAAGAACCGAAGTGTTCTGAGAAGACTCATCTTCGCTTCAAGCATGAATTGAACAAGCATGCGGGTATCACATGGCTTATTCGATCAGCCGATACTGATTGTTCACCCAGTGCCTCGGGTTCACAACCTAATTGTGGTAGCACCTGAGAGGTGCGGGGCATTGGCGTAAATGAGGTAGCATTGAGCTACAGCAGCACTTCTGGAGAAGCGACTGCACTCATATCCACACATACGCTGCGCGAGCTGTTATCGTTCAATAATAGCCGTGCTAAGTATCATATCGCTTACTTAGCGATCCCTATCAATATTTGTGGAAAGTCTCGTGCGCTAGAATGCATGGGAAGCCCTTGGCTGTTTGGCATGTATTGGGTTTGGGTACATTCGAGCCCAAACCCAATAAATCTGCCAAAGAAATAATCTGTTCGTTTCAGGCACAGTGTATGCCAGTCCTTGAGCTTCAGGGAACTTAAATGTATATATCTCGACAATATTTGTGGAAAGTCTCGTGCGCTAGAACGCACGGGAAGCCCTTGGCTGTTTGGAATATATTGGGTTTGGGTACATTCGAGCCCAAACCCAATAAATCTGCCAAGGAAATAAACTGTTTGTTTCGCGAACAATGTATCTCAGTCCTTGTGCTTTAGGGAACTTGAATATATATATCTTGGCAAAATATCAGCGTAGTTTCGTTTGCTAGGAAGCACGGGAAGACCTTGACTGTTTGGCATTTGTTGGTTTGGGTACATGAAAACCCAAACCCAAAAAGCTCTTTGTCATGAAGTGACCTTCTCGTGCATACTTGACGACAATCCTTGCGCGCAAGATGGTGAACTAATATTACTCTCAGCAAATTTAGTGCAAAGTTTCGTGCGCTAACACAGAGGACTTCGATGTGGTTGGGTGCGAACCCAAGCAAGGTTGGCATGCTCAACCTTGACTTCCACACCCCAAGAGGTCGCGATGACGCCATAAACCCAAAAAGATAAATCAGTCTCTAACTTATCACACCTCGATGCTCCTCAAACTTTGTATGCAAATTCAAAGTGAGTTGAATAAAACGTGAGAACAAGGTGGGTCCGATGTGGTTGGGTGTGATCCCAAGCTAGGTTGCCCTAGACTTCCACACCTCAAGAAAGCGCGCCCCTCCTCGCCACCGGAAAACCTGCGACACAAGCTGCACAAAATGAGTATCGTGAGTCGGCACATATGCATAAGTAAACTGAAAAATAGAAGCAGCCAAACACTTCCGAAATCCCTGCGCATAACACAGCAGCCACGACATCGTTCCGCCCATGAGGCGAAGCGAAGGGCCGTTGAGAAAATTATGAGCAGTAAATGTTGGTGCGCAGCTCTTTATCCTTGAGCTAGTCAACGCCAGGGGGAGTATAGTAGATACGTAGTATCGGGGGAAGCAACGCGCCCGAAAATGGCTGAGGACCACATCTCCCAGATTGTCCGCAGTGCACCCGCAACACAGCCAAAAATTCGACAGGCAATGCTTCCGGGCGTATATTTAAAAAAATGAAAACGTTTCTTTAACCTGATATATCTTCTAACAAGTATTATAGCTTGCGGTCGCCGCCCGCGGAACTCCGAGAGGTAGAGTATATCGCCCGGTACCCCCTTGTGGCATATCAAAAAGTTTTGCTTAGTATGGTCGTGTTTGAGGGGCTACAAAGGTCTGCTTGAGCGACTGACGTGCTGGATGGCTTATATTTTTGCAGCTTCAAAGTTAAATTGGATCGCGGTCGCTCCTCGCTACTATCATTGTGGTGGGCGGTAATATCTGCCGCCTTCGCCTTCGGTTGCTGCACGTCTCCGTCAACGACTATCGAGGTGGTGAAGGTGAGCGGCTTTTTTTTCCCCATACATTTATTTGTGTTCGTGATCCTTCTCCTCGCGAGGGCCAGTGGCTTACGCTTCAACGGCCGAAACCACATAACGCGATGAGCTATTTTTCTTTCTCTGGGGCTGCATGACCGCAAAGCGCGGTTTCTTTTTCTTAACATGCCTCATCAATACTTGTTCCTGAATATGTTATGTAGCTGGAGAGCTGTGCATGGGGACCCGCACCGTTGTCCCGTGAGATTGATATGCGGAACACTTTACTCACCGTGGAAGTGTTTTTTGTGATGGTGTTTCGTAGTCGGGGAGCTACACGACGCATGTTTTCTTGTCCGCGGCAGAATCATTATGCTGTGCATGGGTTTGAACGCTGACAGCTGTCCCTTGTGGCACCCCAGTGGCTTAATAATGAGCGCTGCCTGCGAATCCTTGCGAATCCTGTTTCCAGATTAGGCGCGGGTAGCACTTTGCAGAGATTTAAAGTCTCTCGGAGTGTCTATTTACTCGCTCGCATGGTCTTTTGGTTTAGTTTGTTCTAGTGATATTAGCTCAAAAAGAGCGCCGGAAAACCTTTATCCGGAGATCTCAGTTTGAATCTGAGATATCACTCAGTAGATATCAGTATTCTGTTCTTGAAATTCTTTTTCAGTAATGGGCCTTCCATTTCTTCCGACCATATGCGAGCTATATCCCTTCTATTTGATGACGCTGCCTGCCTCTCATACTGGAGGCTTTGTATGTGGCAGGACTGGAAGTGCCCAAAACGCCCAGCCTGAGAATAAAAGGGGTTGCCGTGTGACTGGATAGCTTCCTGTCACCTCAGGTTAAAATCCTGATAATCCCGAGGCTCGGGAACATATTCTCGGCCCCGAGATTACGTACCTGAGCCTCCGTCTGCCTTACAGCATTCAAAGTCGAGCACCTGCGGCGTAAGCACTAGAAGCACTTAGTCAGCCCCAAGTTGTGTTCTGTAATAACTTGTGTTCTAAACATCATATTAGTGTCCGCATCATATTCTCTACTGAGCTTACTAGTTAACCTGGTGCCAACCGGAGACAATGAGAAGCATCTTCACACTCAGTCTCAAAATAACCTCAGGCATACATATTGGCACTGCATTATTTGTTTGGGAGCCTCGGGTGATAAGGACGACCATGTGTAGCACTGTAGATATGTAATTATACTTATATATAACATAAATAACCTTGTAAGATGGATATAAAAGGGGAACCTAAAATGCCTTCCGCAGTTTCGCGTAATTTGAATTATCCCACAGATTTTCGGTTCCGGTCGAGATGAGCTGATGCTGAGCATACAGAACAATAGATATATGTGTTATGATCTCCGGAATATTTCTCATCTCCACTCATTCGCGTGAAGCCGGAATATTTCTCATCTCCGAAATAGTTCTCATCTCCACAATCGCATTCGCGTCACTCCGGAATATTTCTCATCGTCTCCGGAATGTTTCTCATCTCCACTACCACATTCGCGTGACTCCGGAATATTTCTCATCTCCGAAATAATTCTCATCTCCACTATCACATTCGCGTCACTCCGGAATATTTCTCATCTCGTCCGGAATAGTTCTCGTTTCCACTAACACATTCGCGGTGACTCCGGAATAGTTCTCATCTCCGGAATATTTCTCATCTTGACTATCACATTCGTGTGACTCCGGAATATTTCTCATCTCCGAAATGTTTCTCATTTCCACTATCATATTCGCGTGACTCCGGAATATTTCTCATCTCGTCCGGAATATTTCTCATCTCCACTATCACATTCGCGTCACTCCGGAATAGTTCGATCATCTCCACTATCACATTCGCGTCACTCCGGAATATTTCTCATCTCGTCCGGAATAGTTCTCGTGTCCACTAACACATTCGTGTGACTCCGGAATATTTCT
>LGRX02002134.1:0-69190 GCA_001247695.2 Cymbomonas tetramitiformis
TATTGTTGCCTATGTTCTTTGCATGTATGCAACATGCCCTACTGCCCCCAGAATGAGAATGAGGAATTTTGACTATCTTCCTCATGGTATGACTGTTCGAATGTTGTGGAGGAACTACAATGAATGTTATATGTGCAGGAATGCGGAAGGCAATAAATGCACGTTGGGGTATTTTCGATGTGTGTTTCGAAACGACCTTGCCTTTCGGTTCAAGTTCCGACAGGTTCAGCCGTAACGTTACCGTCAACGTTACCTGTCGCGGCAATTGAAACCACGGCGGCTACGAGTCAGAATGTTATCTTGATTCCACTTTGATTTCGAGCACTTAGGATTGCAACCTCCCGAGGGTTAGATTTTCGACTACTTTTCGATAAGAATAGTATACTTCGAACATATGTTAACAATGTGGTAGAAGTGTATAATGTTCATTCGTCAATGGCTTGTGTTTCTTGCCGATATGCTGATGTGCCTGTGTATGGGGTTTTCTGCCTCGGTTGTGTTTTTGTCTTTGATTAAAAAATCGGCGACTAAGTGATCCCGCATGTGCGAGATATACGAATTTGATTGGACAAACAGTACACTACTCTTGCACGACCCGCGGCCCATTCACGACCAGGTACAAAAGCTCTTGCCCGACCCTTGAAGATTCATTTCCCCTTGTTTCTTCTGACATACGCTCCTTCAACCATACCTTCAAACATCTGCTACTTACCTTGCAAGCATTGCCATCTGCAGGTATTATAGTGTGGCGCTTGCGATTACATTACACGCTACCTCCAATATGAATGCACCTCATTTCCCTGCAGACTTACCTGTTCAGCTTGAACGTATGCACATAGAATTCGAAAAATGTCGTGTGTGCCAATCCTGGAATTTGTTTCTAATTCGCGAGGAACTGTTCGTCGATCCTGCGCTGCATCCTAGACATGACCCCTCTTACGCGAAGTGGAGGTTTATCCGCGAAACGCGGGAAACATGGTATTTTCAACTGTTGGATGCGCATTTTTACTCCGACGAGCAAGGCGTCGCTGACATGAGAACCCCAGTGACAATGCCGGTTCCCACGGACTATATTCCCGAGTTGATCGGTGCCTCTCCCGAGAATGATGATGATGGAAAGTGGTGCAACTGCCGTTAGGAAACATATACGCTTGTGTACAGTCTTTATTTTATATTATATTTGAAAGTTCACATTAGATACTTACACTAATGTATTATCCTGCTAGCTTAATACACCAACACTTACTCTTATTTATGTGCTCCTAGACATCCTAGACAATTATTTGGTGTATATAGATTAAATTTGTATGATGATATAGATTTGTGTATCATATGCTAGTACCCATCTCAGTTGCAACTTGTTTTCTGGGAATTGAAGCATCCGAATATGCACATCCATAAACGTGTACCGTGCATACTGACCTAAATTGCACATGGATGTACCCATATTTGCATACGGGAATCGGCGACTAAGTGATCCCGCATGTGCGAGATATACGAATTTGATTGGACCAAAAGTACACTACTCTTGCACGACCCGCGGTCCACTCACGACCAGGTACAAAAGCTTTTGCCCGACTCTTGAAGATTCATTTCCCCTTGTTTCTTCTGACATACGCACCTTCAACCATACCTTCAAACATCTGCTACTTACCTTGAAAGCATTGCCATCTGCAGGTATTATAGCTCCACATTTATCCTCACAATATATATTTTCGACTTTTACTATGGGCGACGCTCGCTTCAACTGCTAATCACCTTGCAAGCATTGTTATCTACAGGTATAAAAGCCTGCAATATCGTGGCCACGTTATGCCTTCAATTCTACGATTCGGAGTTTATGGGACACCCGATGAAGATCGTGATGAAGCCAGTGCAGACGCTATCAATACACATGGAATGGTCCACCAGCGATGTCAATGGTGTCAATGCAATGTAGACAGCTGGATGATATGTAAGTTCTTAAGCATCCCCTACGAGGACAGACATGTCCGGCAGGACTTGCCGACCGTTTGGTGGCGCTACACCCGGAGAATTCGGAAATACATGTTTTTTGACCTTACTGAACCGGAACGTTATCCCGACCAGACCCCAATAGTAGGGAACGAATGGGTCACCCCAAGGACACTGACGATTCCAGTCGACGTCACTTGGGCGCTTATCATTCCGCGGCATCAACGAGAAGAGGCAATCGACCTATATTGCGTGCGATGCAATTGCCTTGACCAATAAAGCTCTGCCATTTATGTTCTCCGATAGAGCGTCAACATTGCCGTCAACGTTACCTCGCTATCGAGGGAATTAAAACCTACAAGTGCCGCAAATAATTGTGGATTGAAGATATATATTCCAATGTATCAGCAATATAATAGCCTTAGCACTGTGAAATGATCGAAATCTCTTGCCTAGAAGACACCATAGACAGATATTTGGTGTATATTGATTAAATTTGTATGATGATATAGATTTGCGTATCATGTGCTAGTACCCATCTCAGTTGCAACTTGTTTTACGGGAATTGAAGCACCTGAATACGCACATTCATAAACGTGTACCGTGCATGCTGGCCTAAATTGCACATGGATGTACCCATATTTGCATACTTGTACATGATATGCACGCATATGAACAAAAATGCAACAAAAAAATCTACCGGGACTCGCCGAGTACGAAAGCATCATGCACAAATAAATAATTCGAGTAATATTTTGTAATAAAAATTGCGGGACGACTTACGTGTCGCTTACGTGTCGCTTACGTGGCACATTTCAGATGACGTGGCAATAACTTTTAGACGACGAAAATTGTGTCAGAATGAAGGTTTTTAGACGACGATCGAGATTCATTTATTCCCAATAGTCTGTTCGGCAGGGCCTGACTGAAGTCCCTGGGTTTCACCTGTCCCAGAGACGTTGCCAAATATGAACGTGCCGCCTGGTACCATGGCGGGTGAAAATGAGGGGGTCGTGAAAAATCCCGTTGCTGCTGCAGACGCTTATTTCCACTCCGCAGCGCGTCCCCTCGAGTTCTGCCTCTGCGTGCTGCGTTTTCGTTAAGGTTCTGGCACTAGGCCCCTGCGTCGAGGGCTCGACTTGAGGGGGTGCCTTGCGTAGATGGAGGAGGCGGAAAAGTCAATGTAGCGCGCCAAGCCAGTCGAGTTGTGATTAAAAGAAAAAGAAAAAACCACGCCCGTCGGGCGTATGAGTAAATTAATTTCCCCGGCCCTACTCTGGGCCGGACCGCCACAAGTGGCGGCCTTAATGGGACAATTTACGCTGGGTGGTTCTCATCTTTTTCCTCCTCTTGCTTCTCCTGTCTGAGCCTTCTGTATAGCTGGTAGGTGCTGTGTGCGTAGTTCACCGTCAGGTCGTGTATTCTTTGCAGTGCCTGTATGGCTTCTTTTCTGTCGAGCCCAAGTTGCTCGAGTATGTCTCGGTTGTGCTTGTACACCGTGCCTGTTCTGCCCACTGCAAAGACATGGAGTTTGGCACGGAATCCGTGTCTACGTAGCAATTGTAGTAGTGGTCCATATTTCGTGTATTTTTCCAAGAGCTTGGGTCCCCATTTTTCGTCGTCGGTGTGGGCCACCTCAATGAGGTGTAGGTTTTTGACTCTTGCTGGTGCTTCCTGTTGTGTGCATTCCCACCCGTCTTCTAGGTCCTCCAGGCCCTCTATCATGACTATGTCTACAAAGCTCGGTATTGTGTCGGGCCCATCTTTCCTGCCTGGGTTGTCCTTTCCGTCGTGTCTGCATTGCCCTCTGGTGAGTATGTAGTTCGGAAGTACTCTTGGCTTAACCCCTGGGTCCCTCTTTTTTCCGGTGTAGGCAAGGACTTTGCATCCTCCTTTCCTATGGTGGTCAAGTATGTGTTTAAGTTCGTCTGCGTGGGCGTCCGCCCTGTCCGAGAACATTCCCCGCATTTGTGGGTTGTCGCATCCACCTAGGGCGTGCCCCACTCTCATGAGGAAGCCCTTTGCGTAATCCACCCCTTTGTGTCGACATCCTTCCAGGGTGCACTTTCCGTTTCCTCCGGCTGAGTTTTTCGCCGTCTCATAGTCTTGTGCTGGCAGTATTCTCAGTCTGCATTTGAGTATTGTTTTCCGTGCCGCAAAGGTGGCTCGTTTCCAGAAGCCGTTCGCTATTTTGTGTAGTGGCTTGTCTCCCTTGAGGTGCCCCATTGTTTCGTTCAGCCAGTTGTCGGTGGCCTTGCTCTCTTGAACCGGGGGGGCGTTCCTATTTTTCGTTCTGTTGTGTGTCATGTCGTGCTTTCGTTGCTTCCATCTTGTTCTGGGCATCGGGTCCTTCATCATCGCATGGACTCTGGACTCCTCCGTGACCCGGTCATGGTGAGCTTGTCTTTCATTTGCCGGCCCCCCTTGAGGTGCTTCCCGCTGTTCAATGACTTCATTGAGCATCCCAAAGCTTTCCTCATCATTGTGTTGCTTTTGGGTCACCTCGAGTCTCTCCACGAGTTCATTGAGTTCCTCAAATATTTCTTCTCCCTCATGGGGTTGGGGTGGTGTCTCTGCAGGTTTGGGGTCGCTTCCCCAGGTGGGGCCTGTTCTGCCTTCTGTCTCCCTTTGATCTTGTTGCTCGTGCATGTCTCGTATAAGGAGCATCTCCTCATCCTCCCTTTGTTCCATCATGGCTTTTATTTGCCTGTCTTCTTCATCTCTGGTCTGGTCGGCCTGTTGCTGCTGGTTGGGCTTCGGGTCCCGTATCATTGCTTGCTCCTCTTCATTTTGCTGTGCTTGGTCATGGTGTGCTTCCCACCTGAAAATGTGCTTTGTTTTCAGTTGGTGGGTCCAGGTTGTGGGTTCTCCTTGAAGCTCGGTCATTTTTGCCGTGAGCCTGCTGTTTCCTCGGGCTTGCTGTTCACGGAGTAATGTGGTCACATATTTCTGGACCGCGAGCTTTCCTTGTAGTTCTCTGCTGTCCGAGTCTTCATCTGGTACCATGGGTTTGACTTGTATTGTTTCGTCATTATCCCATGCCTCCGTGAGGGTCCCTGTAGTGCAGGCTTGCTTGGCTGCCTCGTCAGCTTTTTCGTTTCCCGCAATTCCTGTATGTGCCTTGACTTTCAGTAAGGAGACCGTGTGCCCCGCTGCTACCAATGCCTCAATGTTGACCAGTATGGCATATAGGAGGTCTCTTTGCCGGTGGTGTTCCATGCTGTGGGGTTTTGTTCTCATGTTCTCCAGTTGTCTAATGGAGTTGGCACTGTCCGTGCAAATGGTGAGTCCTTCGCCACTTGGTGGCGGCGGGAGTGTAACTGCTTTCTGTATGGCAAGAAGCTCGGCTCTGTTCACCTCTTGGTCCTCACCTTCCCATCTAATCATGTGGGCCTCCCCTTTTCCGGACCTGGGGTCCCATACCGCAGCTCCTGAGGCCCATTCTTTGCCTCCTTCCTCTGTCTCAATTTCTCTCTTGCTGCCGTCTGTGTATAGGTACGAGGTCGCTTCGTGTGCCTTTTGAGGGGAGGGGTATGTCAGTTGGGCTGGTGTGTCACTCGGGGGTAGGTTCCTGGGGTCCTCTGTTCGGTCTCTCGTTAGTTCCCATCTTCTCCCTTGGACCCCCGGCTCGTGCTCGGGCCAGAAGTCGGCGGGGTATCTGACAATTTTTGACCTCGCCACTTTGTCCCATAGCGTTTGGGCGTCAGTCTGTCTTCTAAGTCTGGTGTGTGAGGTGTTCGCTTCTATCACCTGTTGCACTGTGGGGGGGTGTATGTCCCATTTTCCTCCCCTGCTTCCGGGGAGGAGTTCCCATTTGGCTGGTCCGTCTTCCACATGGAGGTGGCTGTCCTCCCACCAGGTTTCAATTTCTGTCTGTACGTTGTAGCACTGGGGGCAGAGGTCGTTCCTTATGTGCGGCCCTGTGTTGCACATTCTTCCCATTGCATCCGTCATGTCCTTTCCGGGAGTTCATATCTCTGCCATGGTCTTGTGTCCACAATACAGTCGGTACCGAGGGTGTACCCTTCTTGGTTTGGTTCGTTCTTGTCGTGCTGGTTCGCCTCCCTTGCCGGCTGTTTGACGGTTGTGGTCGTGCGGACCTTGCTCTGCGGGCAAGTTGTGAGTGCCTTTCTTATGCAATCCGCGGCAATATCTGGGTCCCCGCAGTGGGCCTGCCACCCCGCTTAGTTGGCAACAATCAGTACCCTGAGGTTCCAGTTGCACTGTTTCGCTTGCTGGTGGGTGGCACCCATCCAGTGGTCAGGGGGCAGGAATGTGAATTTGCCTTGCGGTATTTCAAACAGTTCGTGCACTAGGTGCCCTGCATGTGCGTTGTATAGTTTCCTATAGGGGGGTTTTTCATACGTCGGGTATATTCCGACCCCGAATACCGGGTCCTGTGTGGTGGTGGCTGCAATGGCAAAGTCAAGTGCCTTTTTGAGGTCCTGTGGCGTGTATTCTTGGTTGAATTGGTAGGCCCCCAGTTTCATCCAGTTTGCAGTCCAGGCTGAGCCTCTGGCCCCGAACACCTTGTCTCTGTCATACTTGGCGTAGTAATTCGTGGTGTTGTGGTGGACATTGAGGGGTGAGGCGAATAGTTCAGTGGTAAGTCCGAATGCCTGTTGTAGTGCCCTTTGCATCTGGGCGGGGAATGTCCAGTGGTTTTGTAGGTTCTTCTTCCTTTCCTCCTTTTCTTCTTTGCTTGAGTATCTAATAAGTAGGTGCCCTACTTCTTCCTCAAATGTGGAGACTTGTATTTTATGGTCCTCCCACATCTCAGTGCGTAGCGTGCGTTGGTGCGGGGTTTGGTGGTGTGTGGTACCCACTGCTTGGGTGTACCTTTCATGTAGCCTGAGAAGCTTCTCTTTTGTAAGGGTGCCTATGTACTTCCCGTTTCTGTGGTAGCTGTGGGCGAGGTCCCCTTCCATCCGCAGTTGGCAGTGGTGTTCTCTGTTGTCCGCAATGTCCTGCTCCGGGTTGGTTTCTGTCGGGTCCAGGGTGAGGTTTCCCGCATGTAGTGTGGGCCAGGCCTGTCCCAGGTGAGGCCTTCCGGCCAGTATCTCCCTGAGACCTCTGGGGTGGGTCACTTGGGAGCCCCTGGCTCGCAGCCTTCTTGTCAGGGTTGGGAAGGTGGTCGCACTTTGGCCCCTTCGCTTAGCTAGTTTTAGGAAGTCAGTTATGGTTTCTTTTGTACTCCACGAGTAGGAGTCTTCCCCTGCTGGGTGCCTCCACTGGGTTCTGTACTGTGTCACCTGGGAGTGGGGGTCTGTTGGGTCAATGAGTAGGGTCCTCATTGCCACAATTTCTTTCGGCTTGTCTATCGTTTGGCCCTTCTCAAAGCTGTCTGCTGCCTCCATTTTTTCGGCCATGGGGTCTACCTCATCTATCCACTTAGTTTGTAGGTCTGGGTGGAGGTCTTGTGCGACCTCCTGCTCCCCCCCCCACGTTTGACCGGTGGTTTCTGTCTCGTTAATTCTTTTAAGCGGGTGCAGGGAGAGTTGCCTATGAATTTCCTCTCTGGGGACTAGTTTCGCCTCCCATTCCGTCATTTTAGCCCGTAGCCGTTCCGGGTTGAGGCGCGGGAGGTTGGTTCGCATTGTGTGGGGGTCCAACGGCCCCTCACTGGGCATGCTCCTGTATTGTTGCTTCAGTCGTCGGTTTGTGAGGCTGTCATAGAAGTCCCCTGGCTTCGCTATGTTTCTCGGCTGGGCTTCGCAAAGGTATGGGTATAGGTGTGCCAGGCCTTTTGCTATGGCACTGCGGTCTGCGCTGAGGGTTGCATCTGTGCATTGTTCCCTGACGTTCACCTGACTAATCGCGTGTTGGCCATCTCGGGTGGTAAGGAAGGCTAGGTCCGGGAAATGCGTGAATAGTTTGAGACACGTCGTGAAATTTATCGCAGTCGGCGTGTCCTTGGGTATTGTGAGCTTGGCGGTTTGGTCTGTGCACATCGCTTGCCAGTCCGGAGGCGCCGGCAGGTCCCCATCCACCATTTTGCCTGCTTTCGTTTTTCTCGTGGTTCCTTCCATCTCTTTGTCAGACTTCCTTCTGGTCGCCCCTTTTAGCTGCTCCATTATCTTTGGTACTGGGGTCTGGAGTTGTTTGAGCATCCCTTCTGTCCCTTGGGGCGTAATGTTGTATCTAAGTAGGGCATTGAGTTTTCTTAGTGTGTTGTGTTTTGTCTGGTGCCCCCCCCAGAGTTTGTCAAGGTCTGTGCAATTCATGCGTGTGGTGCAGTGGTGTTCTATCAGCCCTCTGGTGGACCTGCTGACGTGGGACATTCTGAGTCTTGACTTCAGGTTTATTTGCCTCCACACCGGGCCCCGTACTGCTCCTCTGTCCTCCTCACTGTGCATGGCCTCCAGCAGTCCGCTCCAAATTGCCTGGGCGTAGACTGCCTGGAGCGGCACCATGCCCAAGCCGAACCTTTCCTTTTCCTGTGTGGTGAAAATGTTCGGTGTTCCGTTACGGGGCAGGCCTTGTATGTTCTTTGTGGCCCCACCTATTACTTTGTTGAAGTCATCTATTTCACCCGCGGTGTAGAGGCCCAAGTGTAGTCCATACCGGAACTTTCCCAGTATTGCAGAGTGGAGGGAGTACTCTTTTTGGTCTGGCGTCAGTGGCGAGCGCAGTAGTGCTTGTATCCTATGGTTCATTTCCTCCCTAGCAGCTTCTTTCTCCTTGTCCCATCTGCCTGTGAATGCCAGTAGTACTCCTAGGTATTTGTATGTGTCGTCCGGTTTGAGTATTTTGAAGTGGCTCAGCTTACCATCCACCCCAACCGTTTTGAGGTCCTTATGGAGTTGTTCAGGTATGGAAACCCCATTTTTTATACCGGTTATGGCTGACTTGGTAAGGTTAATTTTGAGTTCACTCCATTGTGAGAATGCCTCTAGCTTGTGTAGCTGGGCTCGCATGTGGAAAATCGTGGGGCATAGTATGAGCAGGTCGTCGACGAACGCCCCTGCTGTCGTCCTGAGGGGGCCCAGTCTTTCCTGTTCGGCTGCGTGTTTGTGTTGGTACCCGTGCTCCCCCACCTCCAGCCATCTTAACAGCGGTTCCTGGTATATTATGAAGAGGAGGGGGCTCATGCTGTCTCCTTGGAGGAGACCTCTTTGCACCTGGACCATTTCGTGAGAGGTTTCCCCTCCTACTCTGGTGTACATTGACATGGTGTCGTGACTTTGTGTACCTAGGACATCTCGCACTACCTGTGTAAGTTCTTCAGGTATTCCAAGGTACTGCATTGTATGTAGTAGCTTGTTGTGGTCCACTGAGCCATATGCATTTTCGAAGTCTACATACAGGCCATGTAGTTCCCGTCCGGAGACATTTGCATCCTCTATTGCGTTGGTCACTCTGGTGAGTTGTCTGAGTGTGTTCCTTTTCTCCCTGGAGCCTTCTTGCGCCTGGGCTAGTATTCCCTGTGTTTCGCAGAACGTGGAGAGCATGTTTGCTATTTGCGAGGTGTATAGTTTGAATACTCCCTCTAGTAAGGCTATGGGTCTATAGTTTTGCTGTAGGGTGACATCTCCTTTCTTGTGGTGAAAGCAGAATGTCCCTCTCTTCCAGGTGAGGGGGACGTGTTTGCTGTTCCACATCTCCAGCATGAGCGCATGCAAGGCGTCGTGGAAGTCCTCTGGCATGTACTTGAGAATTTCGTTAGGGGTTCTGGTGGGGCCTGGTGCTTTGTTGTTGTTTAGGGTGTGTACTGCCTTGAGAGAGTTGTGATTACGCTAGTGATAATATGTTTTTAGTGATTTAATAGTTACTGTGCCCGGAGGCATAGCGTAAGCCGGTATACCTAAGTTGATGTGTGTCACCAAGGGTAATCGGGAATTGACAAGGTGACAGTGAAGTCGGGTTTGAGATTACGGTAAGAACGAGTCCCAAATGTCCGAGGGATGACAGTATGACACTATGGCACTATGGCACTACAGTAATACTGCATATTTAAGAGAACAGGGATATGCGGTCAGCCAGCCTCATCGGAAAAAAGTGAACCCCCCCCCGCCCCCCAACACGCCAGCGGCGCTTAACGAAGCGCGATCCAATAAGGTCAGCGATAGCCAGGTTTGTTCCTTATTTGCGACCATACCATATTTAATACATGGTTTAACATGGTTTCCCAACCATATTTCCTCATCTAGCCAGCTCCCGTTCTCTTATTTGGACCCATTCTCTTAACGATTTGAAAAGGCTCAGGGTCATCGTAAAAAACGCGACCCCCCCAAACGCTGGCTGGTCTCTTATCGTCGATTCTCTTAAAAGTGAGGTATTACTGTATGAAAGTACAGTAGTATGACAGTGCCGTATGACGGTCATGGTGACACTTGATCAGATCATCGGACTACGGTCGAATTCGGGTTCAGATTGAAGAGACGATGAAAATGAGTATCAGATGTCTGAGGGTTGACAATGTGACCCGATGATGGTATGACAGTATGACAGTAATGTATGACCGTCACTGGGATAGTTTGTCAACGAGACATCAGAATCGAAGATGTAGCATCGAATCAGAAATGCAATGAATCGAGATATGATCGGGTCAGAACCGAACGGTGCATCGTGACAGGACATCGGGTAGTTGGGTCGGTGGACCGAGTTGCCTGAGTTGCAATAAGTAGAGCACTTGAGTAGTGTACGGCCTTCAATCAAAGCTCGAATCCCAACGGGCGACACCAACGAAAATTCGATCTGACGACGGCCAAACGATAGCGATGACATTGCCAGTTCGCCAGTTCCGAGTTCACCACTGCATTCGCGTACGCGTGCCGCGACGCGACACCACCCCGACGTCATGGCATGGCAGACGCGGTGTTCAGATGATCATCATACTTTCACAGAGACATAGAATTGAGAATAGATAATTGCAATCGTCAGAATAATTCATAATGAAACTCGGTTACTAATCGTATCGTTCCAGTGCCGTCCGATCGCAAAATGACGCCAAATCTTCGGTCGCAGACCTAATGGAGATTTTTAGATCGACTGGCCTAGTTTCTGACGAATTTTAACTCATCGCCAAACTAATTATAGATAATGCTTGGGTGTGTTTTTATATGGTTTGGTGGCCGATATAATTTTACAAAAGCGACATTTCCGTAATAAAATAACTGTTTTGAATAGGGAAAGTGTTATCAATATTTTTTTATTCAAAATGTCACGGCACCCTAACCTTAACACAACATTCTCGTGCAAATTTTCAAAAAATATCTACCCTTTATCCATTTTATCGCTTGAATTTTACCATAAGAATGCTTAGTGCAAGCGTTCCGCCGCGCTCGCTCTTACGGCACTCTCAACCCATCAGCCTATTATTCAACATATTACCCTAGCCATATGGTTTCATATGCACGTGTTTATTTCATTTAACCAGGAAATATTTTCACCAGGTTTTTAGTCAGCTTTTTCATTCATGGCCACTTTCTAGCAAGCCGCCACAATCCTGATCATGATTCCAGCAAAACCCATGGGTTATGGGTTGGGTCGGCGGTTTTATGAGAACCCATATCACGGGTTTCGTTATTTTAAAAAGAAGGTAAAGAACCCATATCATGTGGTTCGATTAAAAAAACCCCCATATCATGTGTAAAATCTACGAAATCCACGAATCCATGTACGGGTATGGCAGCCATACCCATGGTCAACTCGTTACGTGACACCCTGGCTCAGATCAATCTAGCGCAACGCCCCGAGACCAACACCAGCCTAAGCCGGGGGAATTGGAATTTCGCGGGATGGAGCGGGAGAGTGGGCGGCGAAGCTTTGTATACTCAACCTAAACTGTGCGCAGAAAACGGGGAAATGCAGCAATCTGAGCTTCATAGCGATGGACCACGAACGAAGCTCCGCATGGCCACTAAAATGAATAACCCCATACCAACCCAAATCATCACATACCATGCCTTCAAAAATATCCAAGTTTGAATAAAACCGCGCAAAGTGGAAGGAAAGTATAGATCAAAGTGCCTGGCATTATTGGGGGAAGCAAAGCGCAGCCCCATTGACAGAGGAGAGAAACTTCGATCAAGTGCATGTGCGGCGACGCTGTCGAGTTTGACGCTTTATTTGCGTTCTTTCCCAGGTGCCGTGGCGCCATTTTCGATATATTTCGCGGACGCAAAGTGTTTGCAGTAATTTACTCCCCTGCACCTTGTATAGCCCACCGCCTCAGCATCGATGTATGGAAGATGTACTCGAGAAAAACACAGCTGGAAAAATATGGTCTGCTCGCCTTCTGAAATCTTCAAGGATTGATGGTGTCTAGAGCCGACTATCCTAGCGATTTAAAAAGTTCTGAAGTCACGCAGAATCGGTGTCATCGTTTTATCCAACCAGTCATATATCAGAAATTCAGCGCACCCGGCACACTCGCGCGCTCCTACATGCGTCACGTCGAGCTCCAGCGCCACGCGTAAGTCGTGTCGCATGCGTGAATGCAAGAAACATGCTGCGGACTTCTTGTAAATGTCTTGAAAAGAGTTATCAAAGTTGAATGGGATAATCAAAATGGGGTGAAAATCAAAATTCTTATTTTCCCCACTTGAAAATTTGCATGCCATTTTATTTGCATTAAACGCGTATTCCATTCGATTTTCACACTCGAAAAATATTTTCTTCTCCTCCTAGTCAGATGGTTGGAATCGTATCCACTTCGCCCCAATTATTGTAAGGAGACTTATCGTCTACCTTTGTCCACAATGCTATTTCGTGCTTAACACATATTTGTGGTCGCAACATATGTCGTTGCGCTGTCATCAATTAATGTTACGCATTTGTAGGCCGTGGTTCTCCTCCGAGTTCGTTCCGAGAGAATATCCATAATATATACCGATATCTGACACAATATGTGGATGCTGACACCGATGATGTGCACCACCACTATCACATAAAACGAGAGTGTTGGCTATCTGCTCGATGTCAATTTTGCATACTCCATGTAGGATCGGTGGCACGATAAATATACCACCAGGTACAGCGGGCTTTATTTCGTGATAAATATCTAACACTTTGTGTGCAAGATATTGATTAAGGGGAGGCATCGATTGAAAATTTTGTTATCGATCACAAGTAGCAATAATGAAGCTCTTACGATTGATTATCTCTGTTTTCTCTGTTCTAAAGTTGTGTTAAGATTTGTTTTTACACGCATATCGCGTTGAACCGGATCCGACATGTAGCAAGTTCAAATCCTGCAGGTATTTTTGGAGCTCTGCATCGTCTTCATACTCAACCATCTCCCAACCTTCTATCTGCACGCGATGACCAAACTTAGTTGTAAATTTGGAACATGAAATAATTTGATAATCATACATTAAGTATCACTATAGCTTTTAGGGCTATCAACTAAGGGCTTTACATGGCAGGACACCCTTGTCCGCCTGGTCAGACGTGGACTTGGGAACTACCTCCTTTGCAGGCTCTTCCCCGGCCTTATGCTCCGTGACATTGCGTTGGCACATCACCGTTGACTGGCGCTCCTTGCACTTCATGCCCCGGCTGTCAATATCCACGTATTCTGTTCATCTCCCCCTTCCTTGCTGTTTCTCCTCCGCTTATACATCAGAAATAGTATATGGCCTGTTCAGTGAGCTGGGGGCGACACCGGTGCGCCGCAAAGCGGCAGGGAGCGGGGGGTGACACCTGTGCGCAAGCGCGTGATGAACGATCCAATGGCATCTGGGGCGCCGTACAAGATGACGTAGACACTCTCCACGCGCGCCCTCATCCGATATAGCAGCTTACCCGCCAGGCCATACCCTTCACTCCACTTCCGGAGCGTCTGACACAGCCCCCCGAGGGAGTCATACAAGTGCACGCGTCCGTGGGATGTTAACAAGATAGAGAGCCTCGTCAGCGTGCTGCACGCCTCCGGCCGCCAGTGACCCCTCGAAGGCACTCCACAAACGCGCCCCCATTCCAGCACTCCCCTCTGCCACCACCGCGCTGTCGTGTGCAGCATGTACACAGTGGACGGCCGGCCAAGACCGTGCTGTGTGGCATCGGAAAGCGAGCCCCACCCCTCGCACCGTGGTGTGCCCTCAGTCCCCCGTGCCTGGCCCTCGTGCCTGTGTCTATCACCAGTCGCCTTGGCCCACCCCTCGAACCGTGATGTGCCCTCGGTCCCCCGTGCCTGGCCCTCGTACCTATGTCACGTGCCTATTGTGACTGTGTCTATCACCAGTCGTCGTGTGCCTCGCACCTTCATGTACGCAGCGTGGCTATTCATGTGATCAATACGAATCACGGCGTGCTGCCAGCTGCTCTCCGCCTCTGTGCGCAGCAGGCGCTCCCCCAAGCCAGAGCATCTGATTCGCTGAGATGGCGGCTTGGTGACAGCACTTTGAGTGAGGCGCCGCTCGCATTTGCTGTCCCATGGTGGGGTATTCGCAAAATGCCAGCTTGGCGCATCGCAGGCTGAGCCTCCCGTGAATGCAGGAGCCTAGCGTGCGGCCCGACACGCGGGCCCGTGTTCTCTGTACGCTGGGGCACTTCCCAGCAGGCAAAGGGGGGTGATGCCGAGCGGGTGGTGAGCAGGGGGATTGCCCCAACAGACGAGCGGCAAGGGATCCATCCTGAAACATGCGTAGTGCCTGCGTTGCCCTTCCCGTAGGGTTTTGCGTAGGGCAGATGGGGTCGCCCGCCCTGGGACCTCTTATGGTTCTTCAACCCATTGGGCCCAAAGCGTCGGCTCTTCAGTCACACCATCGCATCCCGATTCAAGGATTTTGGGGGGTGAGCAATCGGAGCTCGCAAGTGGATAAAGCACGGGCCTGGGCCTGCACGGAAGCTGCCAGGCTACGGGCGAGTGGGAGGATGAGGGATGGGGGCATGCCTGCTGCGCCCTCGACAGTGGAAATTCCAATATCACCACACAGTGTGCCACCGACTTCCTGTACCGCCACGTCACACGGGACTCAGGGCAGCGCACCAAGCCTAGGGAGCGGAGGTAAAGCGCCGAGCGTGAAATGAAGCCCGCGAGGGTGCGGACGCTCGAGGTGAAATGAAGCCCGCGAGGGTGCAGACACTCGAGGTGAAATGAAGCCCGCGAGGGTGCAGACACTCGAGGCGAGCTCTGCAGGCCTCTCAGGACTCTGTGGTAAACCCGAAGAGGCGCCCGCAGCCAGAGCACTGGTGCGTGAGCCTTGCAGATACCAAGTAAACCCTAAATTCCCGCAAGCACTGGCTGCGGGCCTCAGCTCTGCCACTGCCAGGAGGGAGTGCCAGGAGCGAACTGCCACACAAGAGGGTTCCTGCAAGTACTTTCGGATGGTATTTCCAGGCTGCGCCGCCGGCAACAGCAGATGGTATTTCCAGGCTGCGCTGCCGGCACCGGCAGATGGTATTTCCAGGCTGCGCTGCCGGCACCAGCAGAGCATGTCACACGTTCGGATCAGACGTAGAGCTGGAGATAACACTGAGCTGCCCTCTTGGTTGGAGTCTGAGCGCGGAACAGTGAGTGCGTGAGCGCCACCTGGAGGTGCTGTATCAGCTCGAAGGTGCACTCCTGACCGTCGTCCTCCGGGTCATTCGGAGCTGCAGCATACGTCTGCGCTTTCCCTGTACTCTCCCCGCCTTGATCGGCTCTGAGATTCGCGAGCTCGGCGATTTCAAGATGCCGAAAGGCGGCGACTGGGCAGTATATGACTGCACGGGATCATCCAGAAGGAACACACCGTGGGACAGTGTCGTGAAAAGGAAGTGCTACAACCGGGTTCATGTTATGGGATGAGTCAGCAGCCTCTGAGGTGCGACTTTCGGCGGCTCGCGATTGCGCTGGGAGCCGCTTCGTTTAACAACTGAAAGTGGCTTTGCGGCGTGGTATTGAGGCTGACGTTTGGCTTACACACCTGGAATAAGTCGCTCGGGTTTCGCGAAACAATTACCCACATTCTATGAGATCGGGAGGCCTGGGATAACAGTCTCCTGTAGATCACACGAGGTCACGCGGAGCTAGAGAGCAGGTTCTCGGCGTGAAGGTATTCGGGCCGGCGATTTAGCGCGAACAGCTTTGATATTAAACGGCAACTTTGGTTCTACTGAGAGTTGGGTTCAAACGTAGTTGCTCCCTCCAGCAGCAGCGAGTGTGGAGACATACCTACAAGCTCCAAAGAAAGCTGAGCGCAAGCGGCGCGACTTAGGGTGTTGGAGTTGATCGAGACCTGCGCCGATTCCCGAGGGTAAAGCTTTGGCAAGTGCACACGAAGCGCGATCTTCTGAGTCTCCGAGCCCTCGAGACTGAGGGGTACCTGCCCGCGCGAGAATGCCACCACCGCTCGGCTGGCCAACAAGGCCTGCCTGAAGTGCTCGGGGAACATTCCAGCTAGTAGCCCCAGGGTAGTAAACGCGCGCAGGAGTCAGGTTTATGCAGCCCGCAATCACCAACTTTGCCAGCGCCGCCCCGAAAAGAGAAACTGTTGAGAAGCTTCGTCGCAACTTTGGCATAGTGTTTGACAAAGTGTGCAAGCGCTTGCAGAGTCATCGCTTGCCTAGAACTCTCAACGTGCGCCTTTGAGACAGGTTTTTTTATGTGCTTTGAGAAATGATGGTTCCCTTGACTCTGCCCGAGCAGGTGCAACGTGGAAACCGTCCATGGCGGCGCGTGCACGCAGAGAGGCTCGTTTCTAGAGCACAAAGCTGTTGCCTTTTGGCGTATCGCAAAGGAAGCTTAGACTTGCACGCGCCGCCACAACTAATAGTGCTGCATTTTAAGAGAACGGAATGCTTTTGCAGTGTCTGACGCAGGACGCCCGATCTCCGCAGAGTCTTACGCGGGCCCGGAGGGCGCCATCGCTTTTCACGAGGGTTACCTGAATCGTAAAAACTAGTGGTGCGAGGGCGATAGAGTTATCGCAAGCATCTACTGCCTGATGCGCGGCCTGGAGGGCCTCGTCATTGTCCACAACGACGTCGTCCTCTTCAGGGTACATCGCTTGCAGACATGATATTTCGTCCAGCTGCAAGCTTGAAAAACGCATTAGCTCTGCTGGATAAGTGTTTGAAGCGTGTAAGGAACACCTAGGTGAGTAAAGAGTCGAATATGGGCGGGTTTTCATTTTACCTGACGCTGAATATATTCCAACATCTGAAACGCGATCTACTTCCAGCTCAGGGTATCACGGGTCACAGCTGGTAAGCGTTCGGCACCAAACCTGTGGCCTCGGACTGCAAGTGTACCACTGTACCTTTATCAAAGCCATGTGCCGAGTCGGAGTGGCATCTATTCAGTATTTTCGTCCTTATCTGTAGTTGTTAGTATCACATTACCAAGATAATCTTCGAAGATATCTCCAATCGATTATTTTGACGGAACCCCTCGCACCTGCATCATAGATCATTGTAATTATTATTTGGAACCTCAACCTGGCCATACGCCCGAAGGGCGTGTGTGTGTTTTTTTTTTTTTTTTTTTTTCAACCTGGCCAAATTACCTTTCACTCTTAACTTACAAGAAGGGTTAGGGTGGGCCTGCAGGGGGACGGACAAAATGAGGGGGTGCGGGTGCATCGAAAAAATAACGTTGAGTTCTACATTCAATCTATGAACACGCTTAAAAGTTGACAGCTGGTTTACGATCACGATTTATTTTCGAACTTATTCCAATAGACTTTTCATAACGCGTTTTCGGGTTTTCTAATCGGCTACGGCTACAGCCGGAGCCGACAAATGACACATTTGTAATGGAAACTCGGCCGTTGCACTGCGTGTGGAAATTATAATGACATACGACTACTACCCTAGCCCAAATCGGTACCCACAAGGTCCCACCTCTCACGCGGATGCTATCCCAAGGGGTACCCACACTCCCGACACCACGAGACATAAAATATCCGGCTCTCTCACTCAGAGTTAGGCTCCGGTTCAAATACTTAGCTGGGGCTGAAACCCTCCAAAGCTACAGGGTACCTGCTCATCGCAAGTCAGGTATGTTGGCAATGCACCAACACCCAGCTAAGTCTACTGCACAACACTTAATAAAGCAGGAACTAGCATGAGGGTCCTTCGTCTTAAGGGTTCGCTTGGAAGCGATATGATATATGATATATAGCGAGGCTATTATGGAACGTTAATAGCTCACGCAACGTATGTGTGGATACGAGTGCAGTGCTTCTTCAGAAGTGACTGCTGTAGCCCAACGCTACCTCATTTTACGCAATGCCCCGCATCTCATAGATGCCACCACAATTGGGTTGTGAACCCAAGGCATTGGTTGAACAATCAGTATCGGCTGAACGAATAAGCCATATGATACTCGCATGCTTGTTCAGA
Organism: Cymbomonas tetramitiformis; assembly: GCA_001247695.2. Lineage (NCBI taxonomy): Eukaryota > Viridiplantae > Chlorophyta > Pyramimonadophyceae > Pyramimonadales > Pyramimonadaceae > Cymbomonas > Cymbomonas tetramitiformis. The sequence continues at coordinate 18,226 of LGRX02002134.1, forward strand.
ACATGCTAGAAGCAAAGATGAGTTTTCTCCGAACACTTTCGGTTCTTCAAGACTTCATCTTGCTTTGCCATCTCGATGCCACAACCTGGCCTCTCGATGACAGGTGTCACTCAAGGTGAGTGAATGACAAATGGTATGACTGTACATGTCATAGTCGACCGTACTGACGACTGTCATAAATGTATGACGCGACTCGACCTGTACAGTCATGATCGACCATACTGTCGACTGTCATAATAATATATGACATGACATGACATGACATGGTATGACACGTATGACATGTATGACACATATGTCATCGGTCATAACCCTGACAGATCTCCCCTCTTAAGAGAGTTGTGTCCTCACAACGGGCATACCTTTGTATATGTCTTTAATGTCTTTGTTGTTGTCGCTTCTTGCTGGTACCAGTCTTCTTACACCGATTTGAGGCGTCCCTCATGGTGTTTTTAGGTTATTGGGGGGAACTGAGTCCATTTTAGTCCCTCACCTTAGGCATTTTAGCCATACAGTCCTTAGGATGTAGCCCACCTTTCCGGAAATCGTATCGTTGAGTGACGTTCCAAGGTTCAATGAAGAGCGTTTTCGCGATACAATCCTACGCTGGATTATTGATTGATCCACACGTTATCATGTATGTGCTAGACGATTCAAAGCATCCGAAGTCTACGTTACGGATTATTTGCGCTAGCCGTCGTCGCCTTTGCGCGATCGATGATCCCACGATTATAACGAATTATATTCGAACGATTCTCGGCCTGATATAGTGCACCCAACTCTTCCTCCCCTCCTTAAGCTACTTTGGAGGATCCTAGGCGGTGATGGGGAGCCCGATTTCGATAATAAACGAACAAAGGGGCTTGTTTTAATGCAAACGGAGCGGCCCTGCTTAACGGAATTGGACTTATAATCCTTTACCGGTCTGCTCAACTCCTCAATATTTTTGTCCAGTACGCACGCTTTGACGAACATCTATCGCGATGAGTGAGAATGGATTCGCCACGTACTAATGTGAAATTTATTTAGTTATGTTTGTCAAGCACAACTTAGGATCACAACTCCGTCTACCTCAGTCGATATCTCCGGTAGCTTCGGATGACTGGCCAAGAATCCGATGACAAACCACGGTTTTGGCAAAGGTAGCATTTAGCAGTTTTTTCACAGATATTGGTACCCGCATATGCGTATCTGTGTAAGGGTATGATTTATACAAGGCTCACTACACCTTAGCAAGGAAGGATCAATTCCTGCTCCTGTCATATCAATTTGATGCAGGGTAAAAAATGTTAGGGATATAACCCTGCAGTTCTCGGGTTGCAGCCCATTGCACCGAAGATGCATCGCAGTTCTTGGGATGCAGCCCTGCAGTTCTTGGGATGCAGCCCTGATATATTTATACGACCGATGGATGAAAACCTCTTGGGTATATGTTTCCACGGCCTGATTATTTTTAGGTCGGCATTTATTGGCAAAAGTCATTGGCTATCAGCTTTTGACTCAGAAGCCACAATGTTATAGAAGCTGCGACCTATTGTGATCATATGCGGCAGTTATGCCTTCAGCATACGTAAACAATATGATTATTTGGAACTTATAATCCCACTTAAGTTGCATCATGATAAATTTATCAGGTGTCAACATGTGTTAAGGATTTGATAAGGGGTTGACGCCCCACAAGCCAAAGGTCACTGTCTCATAAGGCTCGCCTCAAGTGTGCGGCTTTGAGGATTAGTGTCCTGGCGAGGCACAGTCATGATGCTTCCTAGTCCATAATGGAACTGGAAATGAGAATACTCAGGATATCCGAAGACAGGAAGGCTTTTGGTTGGCCATAGTTACTGTCAAGATGCTTAACCTTGATGGGGTTGCATTCGGATACAAACTGTGCAACCATGCATGTGACTTATGCATTGATGTATGACTTTGATGAATTGTCTCTTGTCATGAACCTGGAAGGAATAACGGGCAATTATCTAGAGTGGCTGATTTACTCACTCGGCTTTGCTGTTCATGGAATTCGATGCCTGATGGCACAACTAGCAATTCTTTGCTCAGATGCTTTCCTCAAGACATTGGCAACAACTTGTGTGCCAGCTTTTCTAGATTTGGGGAAAAACCATGGATCAACAATTTATCAATCAAAACACATGTATCAAGGTTGATTCAACGAATCCTTCAACTCTTGAATTTCGACAATCAGCATCTCAGGCTGTTGACGTCAAAGTGATGGTCGTAAGCTTACAATATAGCTTATTCACATTTAAAAAACCATCGTTCTCCTATGTCAGTGCCCCTACAATATGATAGAGCCGGAGAAATATGCATCTATGATTTCTTCATAATGAACTTTATGAGTCAATAAGTCAAATAAGACTTCATTTGATGTTTCAATCGGCATGATGTACCGTGTCATCAATTTTATGGCTGCTATACACAGATGCTGGAACTTTTGATAAGATCTTTAGTTTTCCAAGCAAAATCACATCCAAGCAAAATCACAATGATGTAAGGTGTGGCAGCTGTATGAAAATGAATGAATCTATACTCTTCCTCCCCCTCGCAAAAAGAGATGTATCAAACCAATCAGATGGTGATGGAGGATGTTATTCAATCATTATGTTATGCGAATCAGACTGAGATTACTCATCGAATGCTTTAGAGGTAACAATGTCAATCTGAACATTGATTCTCTCTACGTCATATTGGCAATATGCCTGACGTTTTTGAATGTGGCTAATGCCAGATGATGTCAAATGCAGTTGTTGGATTGCAGCTTACCTACATTTGTCAATTCAGGGTCACTATAGTGTGCCCAACTTAGACAATGTTCTGGAAAATGATTGTCATGATGAACAAAGAAATTAGTGATGGAGAGTTACCGAAGTTTAACTTTGGTATCGAAGCTAATGGAGAGTCAATCAAGAAGTGTCTTAATGACGACAACTTACTACGAGTTGTATTTTCGTAGTTGATGGATGGCTGACATGTCATTTCTTTATGAATAGAACATGGCATTGCCTAGTGATATGTGTATATTCTTCAGCACATGATCACTTATCTCAATGGTGCCTTATTTTTGGGCAGAGACTTGTTATGATAAAGAAATATGAATGATGAATGTGTCATTTCAATCCGATAGAATTGTGACTTGTTTTATGACTATAAAATTTCTGTCACTTTCCAGAATGAGGATGAACTGTGCTTGGAGACCGTATGCAGATTGCGGGTTTTCCAAGACTTCGTGGCCTAATGGATGAGGCAACAAATTTCTATACATTCCCGAATGAGCTTTCAAAGAGTCTTTATTCCTCAATGAAGCATGCTTGTCTTATGTGACAAAATGATATGAAATTTCAAATATGATGTCAATCTATATGTGGATGGCTTATACCATTGTATGCTATTCCACAAATAAATAGTGATGTCAGAATAAAACTTTGGACAATTGCAACTTAGTACAAATTTGAGTGCATTTAAGTCCACTAAAATGTTCAGATAATAATAATAATAAAACATTTACGCTAGCAGAAGGGACAAAGTCCTGAGAGTGCGGTAACCCTGCAAAGCAGGCTAGTGAAAACACTAGGGGCTACTCCCTCTACTATAGCGCGCCCACAAAGGGGCTCAACCCACTTTTCAGCAGGGTGACATCTAGAGAAAAAGCAAGGTGCTAAGCAAAAAACTCTAGAAGGTGGAGAAGCAGCCATGGCCGGGTGAGTGGAGGGGTGGCTGAATCTGAGCGGTGGGGAGGGAAGTCGAAGAATTAAGGGGGTATTTGGAGACGTTGAGGAAGGGGGTCGGGTGGGCGGGGGAGAGGGGGTGGTGGGGGAGGGGGGGGGGGAGGGCCCCTCCCCTAGGGGACGGGGAACCACCTTATATTGCAAGACTTTTGAAAATTACTGCAAAAGAGTTTGAAGAAAGTCGTTTGATTGCTGCACAGCTTCTGTTTCTGTCATGGTCTCACTGCTCGAGATGTCAACTGTATGCGGGTCAGTGTTTAAGGTGGTGGGGGTGTTTAACAGAAACAAGTCTCGCCTATTTCTGGTGTGTTGCCTACAGATTCTTGAAAGTTTTTTAAGGAGAGGTTTAATCTTGCCACGGGGAACACCTATCGTGTTGAGGACAGTACCGAAAAGAGGAGGGAGGTACCCCATGAGTGTAAGTGCTTTGGGCCATTTCACGGTGCTAATGAAGGGCTTAGAAGCTACGTTGGTGATTGTCGTGTCATGGTGACCGCCATAATAATGCTCAGCACCATTCTGATGATAGGGGGGGTCTTGAGTGGGCCATGGGCACAACGAAGAAGGGAGTACGTTGTCCCTTTCGTTCAGAACTTCATTCCAAATATCAGGGCTAACTCCAGTGTATTCTAGTCTCCTCTCCGTGACTCTGGACTTAGGGAGGACATTGAGGAACCATCTAGCAATCTTTTTCTGTGTAGGCCTCCAGTCAAAGGCTGGTTGAGTATCGCTGGGTGCACTGTCTATAGCTATGATAACGACATCCGAGAAATCATCCTTATAGCATCCGCCACCTGGGAGAACGTAGGGGTCATCACCCGTCCAATAACCATGTGGGATAAATGGAATAGTGTTATGCGGGAATCTGAAAACAAGTTTAAATCCTTTATCAAACCATCTTTTTGGTTTTTGGGAGACAGTGGAAGAATCCATGTTCCTGAAAATCCGGGTACAGTGTTGGCCGCTTTATGTCCCATTTCCAAGGTAGTCATAACCGCCGAAGATTTGCCCTTATCCTTTCCATCAAAGGGGGGATTTCCGTAAACTATTCTGCCAATGCCTGTTAACGGGTCCACGTAGGCATCCCAAGCGAGGCCATCAAAACCGATTTTCCCATGATAACAGAAGGGCCTGAGGGCTTTTTTCATTCTAGTGGTGGGTATGCATCTTCTCGAGTAAATTCTAGGGTGGGCATTTAGTGGGTTGGAGAAAAGTTCACAGCCGTTTTTGTCAAGGTTTCTGTCATCCACCAAAATATCTAAGAGGCTTCTTCTTATTGCATAGCAGTTTTTAGGGTCTCCCGATTCAAACTTACATGCATTGAGGGCTTCATGGATATCGTGTGCCCTATTCGAGTACTCCGCAAGTGAGCATGGGACTGCTTTGTTGGAAAGGCGGTGCCAAGCCAAAAGTTTCCAAAACTCTTTCTTTTGAACATATTGAAGTTCGGGATATTTAATTGTTCCCTTAACATGGTCCACTTCAGGCTTTGCGGTCACAGCAATGGTATTCTTTTTTGAACTTGATGGACGGTACATGCTAGCTTCCGGGAGAGCGTGTAAGTATAATTCCTCATTCATTTCCTGTCTTAGGTCAGCAAGTGGGAAAAGTTTCGATGGTTGTGTTCTGATGTATATGTATGTTCAGAATCTGAATCTAATGTACTTTTCTAGCTAAAGCTACCATTGACTGTCCAACATCCACTCTGGACATTGTTTCTTACGTCTTTTGGCATCACGCTCAGCGTTTTTCTTATTCTGCAAGCGCCTCTTTGCTACTTTTTCATCCGGAACGTTGTACCGGCTACGAAACTTGCTGGTAACTTCTTCTTCTGAGCTTTCTTCATCCAAAAGTAAAACTGGCTTCAACTTGTCTTGTTCTTTCATCTAGGACGAATCACACAGGGATGCAGCAGACCTGCAGCATGAGAAGAAAATAAACAGCAAGAAAGTCATTATGCAAAATCACCACTGAAGGAGATGACTTTCATCATAGGGTGGTATATTGGTTGTTTCATATGACACATAGAAGATATGAATAATTCGTAGAGAATTTTGGGATAAACATCCTGGATTGGCTGTGCTTGATTGCTCTATGCCCAAGAATGACCGAAGAGATTGCTTGCCACTTTTCAGCCATAAGCGTAGAGGCTGCTTAACAACGGTTGGGACCATAAGCTAAATAGCTATGCAGCTATGTCGGAGGCTGAATAGCCATGATTGCACAGACTCTGTCTTTTATGATGAATAGACCTCTGAGAAATGGTGTCTAAAAAATTCAATTGACAACAACTCAACCTTTTGGTATGGTGTAGAGCTGATGATCTTTGTTGCACTTCAATTGTTTATTGTGCACTAATGAAATGCCTCGTGATATATAATCTCACAGAATAGGCATTGCTCAATGGCGATATGATCAGATATGTAATGATCAATGAAGACAAGATGGTTGGTATGGCTCATTCAGTAGGCATAATTACCTCAAAGAGATGCCAATACACGGATACATATCAAGACATAAGGGCAATAGGCTTATTGTATAGCCTTCAAGGCAGCTAGCATTTATGCTGCATTGGTCAGCTCAGTGGCTTTGACCTTTCTAGGTGTTGTACTCAGGCCGTGGCCTGCATATTGCATTGAGTAATCTTGACACCTTTAATGATCCAATCAGATGATATGTATGAAGTATCAAGAATGGTTGCCCTTTCCAATGATCATCGGTGGCAGAGGCTATATTGCTTGCACCGTGTCAGTATACATTTCTAGTCTGGATACATGCTAGACCAGATGTATACAATGTCTAGGTCTTCAAAATCAAGCTCATATGAATGTCATGGCTGATGTATGTGTCAACTTTCATGGAGTTTTGCATGGTTTGACTGTATATAGTCAGGCTTACCACAACAAAAACAATGATGCAACTTACTTGTTTTATTTTATTATTTGTCTTTATTATTTATTATTTATTTGGTTTTTAGTTGTATTTCTAGCTTATCATCTTCCCCCCTCAAGGAAGTGTATTGCTAGGCGGTTGTCAAGCGCCGTTCAAATACAACAGAGGTCCGACCTCTTTGTAATGACGTGGAAGCTTTCTATGAAGCTGGATAGCAGTTCTCGGGTTGCAGCCCCTTGCACCGAAGGTGCATTGCAGTTATTGGGATGCAGCCCGAATCCACGTCATTAGCGTGGGTCATATAGTACCCAAGCATGTGCTGTGTATATACAACACTACCCTCCAGCGGCGAAGTGGCTTGCTATTACCATCATCGTATGCTGTGGGATATCAATATATGATCAGAGAGCATGGATATATATATATGTACCATGTTTGTCAATATCGGAGAGACTATGTCTTCTTTAAAATCCTCATGACTATATATATAATGGTGGTATACTGATGTCAACACCTTCTCTCTGAGTGATTCATTGATTTCAGATGTGATGTCGTGGCAAAAAATATATGTCCACGTCATTGGCACGAGTCATGGTGTGTCCATGCATACACGATCTTAGCGCAGGTCACAATACAGTGCCCGAGCATACGCGATTTTAGCGTAGGTCACATTGTGCCTCTGTTTATTACATCTGATAATATCTGTTACTCATCTTTGTGAGTCTAGACAGCATTGTGCTGATTGCAATGCTTTCTCTAGTGACTTATATATCACAGATTATACCAATGTGGTGATCAGTCCAGTGCAATATTTTGTCACCGGAATGTACAGGGATTGTGAATGATTGCAATCCAGCCGGAGGAATAATCTCTACAGCTATTCTGTACTAATGAATTCATTGGAGTTATACTCATTCGACGATTCAAAACCCATGTCATTTGTAGCAATGACAACTCACATGGATATATAGGGTTTTTATCAGAATGCTTTTATGTGATGTCAACATTTATGAACAATTCACTTGCATCTCAGGACAAAAGAGTTACGCTTGGAAGGTTTTGCATGGTGGTCACCAACAGTTATCAGCTGTTATTCGGGTGCCAAATTCTGCCTTCAACACTGGGACTATATCAACCAGTCTTACAGCGATGCACTTGTCCTTCCCACTCTTATGTACGGCTATAGTGCCAAAGTGCATCAGGTGGGATATATATATATATACATTATATAACTATCATCTTCTGATCCAGGAAATGCAATTAAGCATGGTATCAGGTTATATGTTATGTATATAGTTCAGCATTCCAAACTTACTCGAGAATGTAAATGCTGAGCAAGAGTCAACTTATAGTCATTGGAATATAGTTTCCCATCCGAGTTTACACTTTATTAGTGATGGTGGATTCAACGTTGTACAGATTTCAACGTTATTTGTGGATGCAGTGATTTTATCAAAAGCAATCCATCAGAAATCACCAGATCGGAATATGAAATGGATATGTGTGAATCCTATCCACCTTCTTCCCCCCTTGAGGAAGTGTGAATACATAGGCAGTCAGTTGTTTATATACTTTATACTTTATAGCTTATAGCTTGCAGTCCTTATAGAAAGCAGCTCATACAGTTTTAGGGTTGCAGCCCTACAGTCCTTGGGTTGTAGCCCTGCAGTTTTTGGGTTGTTGCCCTACAGTTTTAGGGTTGTTGCCCATAGTATTATCATGTCTACGATGATTTAGCATGATATAATAATGCCAAAAAAACGAAGTTTTTCCAAATAATGGCGGCATTTTAGGGCATGTGTGGTTACAGTGGCCCTATTACCCAATACAGTGTTTAGGGTGTTACTTGATATCAGTAACCCTAATACAGGTAAAAAATAAGCAGTATAACGATTTTGCCAAGATTTTTAAGCAAAACTGCATTCAATACCTAAGTGAATGTTAGGTAATTTTCAGAGGGTACGTTATACCCCTCACACGCACATTCAAATATTAGGGTGTTACAGGGTGTTACACGTGTTATGTCTTTCAGGGATTGTTATTTGATAGATAAATATCCATTATAGCAAAAAAAATCAATCCCGAATTTGCAAAAGATTACACGTACAGCATTTTGACCGATTTAGTGTTACAGCCAATATGTTTACCCCTATATATTACACACCTAATATCTAGGGTGTTACACGAGATATGACATGTGTCATTATGATTTTCTCATACCTCAATAGGTATAAAATCATATTATCAAATAAAATAGGGTCCGATTTTCAATTTTCAAATCTATCGCAAACGGATTTTACCTATTTTGGCCGTTTTTGGCTATATATATATATATATACATATCTCTGTGTGTGTGTGGACTGCAAAGTACAGAAGCACTGTAAATCACTTTACCTTTGCACATGACAAATTTCATGGCATAAAAGTGAATTATGCTGTATATCAACATCTGAGGTTGATCACATTTCTGGGTTTTACTGATTTAAACCCATGGAGGCAAATGCACTCTCTGGTGATATTTAAGATATATCAACTGTAAATGGATTCACAGTTGTGTCAGATCCTAAGATATATTTGGATGTATACAACGAGTATATCAAGTGATATCTCTATGTTCAAATACATCTGGACACTGCTAGATGTAATCTAAGCAGTTTTTACACAACACATTATTTGTGTATATGTATGTCCACAACCACCTTTTGTCAATTCATGTATGGTTGCTGATCTGAGTTAGTACATGCATGTGAAGTGATCATCTGTATCAACTGTCAGAATGCAATGTAGTTTTTGTAGTTGCTCCAGCGATGATATGTGAGTGAGACGCATGGACAGTGCTCAACAGTGACCAGCTGTTTTTTGAGCACTGTATACTGCCTTCGGGTCTGGAGATATCTCCATCCAGCCCTTAAGCATGTTATTTGATCCTGTCCCATATCTATCGCCATCACTTGACACTTCCACGCACATGTGTTTGGAAGTGGGATCTATGTATTATGTATTGATACAATACTTGATCATTACACTTGGAGTCAGTGTATTGTCAACATAATGAATGCTAGTGTTTGTGCAGTGTTTAGTACTGCTGATTAGTACTTGTGTGTGTGTGTGTGTTTACTTACACACACTTTGCAAGATCTTTATGGATATCACAATATCCTAACAGCTTATCATGCAGATTGTCAGCATACCACGTACTGATTATATCTAACATGATATATATAGTTTAGGGATTGTTGTAATTCCATGATAATCTCATTACGATATGAGTTGCTGTAAATTTCACATGAAGCTCAGGTGAGCATTCCTTCAAGTAATCCACCATAGAATGTACATGTTACCTGGAGAGCATCTCGGCTCCACCAGGGCACGACAAACTAATTATGGTGTTATGATTACTGTCAGGCACCCTTTGCAACATGGATTCTAATATAGTTTAGCATTCACTGCAATATGCTTATGCTCTATTTAATACAGCTGTTATCGTGATCAAGCTGTTCATATAATAAAGTATGTAACATTTACAACATTGCAATCATTCAGAATAAAATGTGTGCATGATATAGAAGTATATGCACTGTGTATTAATGATTGCTGTAAGTGAAATGAGTGTATATGTGTGTGTGCTGATCTGCACACACATGTTGTGCACAGATCACTGTGCTGCTGATAAGTATAATGCTGATGATCTAAAGTATTTGTGTGGTCATCAGAACATTGGAATCTGCTGCATGGTATAGTTGCATGGTATAATAATGCATGGTACATCTCGCTGCATGCGATGGATAGTATATGCTGCAAGTGTGCATGTGTGTGTGTGATATCACAGATTCAGCTACACACACAACATATAGTACACAGACATGTGATTGCACAGCGTCCATATTTATCTGATTTCATCTACTTATATGTGTGTGTGTGTGGCTACACACACAGCATATGATGCACACCCATATGATTGCAAACTTGTATGTAAATCTGCCAGTGAATGGATAAACATCATCTCTTATGTGCAAGCATCACAGATTTTAAGTAGCATGCTGCATATATGTATATCATCATCGCGCGTCATCCGATCATGATAAATCTAGCAGGTGTGTATATATCCTGTCAAGCAAAATCATCATGCGCGCGTAGACTAGTGATTTTTGCAACCATTTAAAATGACGAGATTTTGATGCGTACACTGCACTGAAATTAGTGCGAGTAGCGATTTATCAAAGTCGCTGATGTGCGCGCTGCAAATAGTGAACATATCTCTGTCGCAGGTATGTATGGCATATGATATGAATGCCATTTCGTGTACGGAACATACACTGATGACGATTTGTTCATCTGCGCATCAGTATGTCGCATATCGTGCAATTTTGCGAATGATAGCAGCGTATGTATGCGATTTGTATGCTGTATGCACACCTCTTCGCGCTGTTATCTCTGACGGCGTATATGTGAACAAATGCGATTGCGACGATGTCTCCTCGCGCACTGATTTCGCTGTTTATTCCGCAGCGGTCGATATTATGCGAGATATGTTGATATATGTGCGACTGCAACGCTGTTTGAAATATGCGATCCGCAACCTGCGCACACAAAATTCGATATCTCTACTACTGCACTCACACTTTATGCGTCCTCAGTTCGTCGCCTTGACGAGTCGGAGAATACCACTCTTAAGGGTTCGCTTGGAAGCGATATGATATATGATATATAGCGAGGCTATTATGGAACGTTAATAGCTCACGCAGCGTATGTGTGGATATGAGTGCAGTGCTTCTTCAGAAGTGACTGCTGTAGCCCAACGCTACCTCATTTTACGCAATGCCCCGCATCTCATAGATGCCACCACAATTGGGTTGTGAACCCAAGGCATTGGTTGAACAATCAGTATCGGCTGAACGAATAAGCCATATGATACTCGCATGCTTGTTCAGAACATGCTAGAAGCAAAGATGAGTTTTCTCCGAACACTTTCGGTTCTTCAAGACTTCATCTTGCTTTGTCATCTCGATGCCACAACCTGGCCTCTCGATGACAGGTGTCACTCAAGGTGAGTGAATGACAAATGGTATGACTGTACATGTCATAGTCGACCGTACTGACGACTGTCATAAATGTATGACGCGACTCGACCTGTACAGTCATGATCGACCATACTGTCGACTGTCATAATAATATATGACATGACATGACATGACATGGTATGACACGTATGACATGTATGACACATATGTCATCGGTCATAACCCTGACAGATTCCGCTGATGATTTCTGCGTCCGCATCTCATTTGCGAATTTTTGTACAGCTGCGAATCGTATATGCGCATACATATGATCACTGCGCGCATGTATGCCGCATGCACACCTTGTTGCGCAGTATAGGTGACGATCAGCTGCTGTATACGATCTGCGAATGCGAATGCGTCGATATATCCTCGCGCACTATCTTCGCTTATACAGCGGTCAGTATATGCAGTATATCAATGTTTATGCGATCGCGACGCCAGATATTACTCGCGCTCTGCAACCTGCATACACAAAATTATTGATATCTACGCTGCACTCACACTTGAGTTCTCGTTTCTCGCCTGAACGATCGAATACCAATGATAAGGACGCTGTCGCGAGCCTTAAGAAATATATGATATAATAAGATAGTGCAGTGTTATTGAACAGTAACACGCGCACAGCTTATGAGCGGGTTGTGAGTTGCAATCTCCGTAGAAGATCTGCTGAAGCACAACCGACGCTTCCTCACTTTTATACCTACGTCACCCATCATCTTAGATGGTACCGCCATTGGGTTGTGAACCCGAGACGTAGGTTGAACGACCAGCATGGTAATAACGACTAGTTCGTTCATGCTGCACATGCGAGTTCTGCGCATGCTGAAAGCTAAAGATGGTTCTTGGTTTGTTTCCAAGATGTATCTTTGCTTTGCCATCTTCGAGTTCGACTTACGAACTCTCGATGACAGGGATGCCTGATGATATGACATTATCATCTGGCGACCTGTACAGTCATCGTCGACCGTACTGACGAATGTCATATCAATATATGACGCGACTCGACATGTACAGTCATGATCGATCATACTGTCGACTGTCATAAATATACGACGCGACCGACTGACATGACATGACATGGTATGACATGTATGACAGGTATGACACGTATGCCATGTATGACACATATGTCATCGGTCATAACCCTGACAAAATAATACTTTTGGGGTGGTTGGCGGGGGGGCAGGGTGGGGAGGTTCGAAATGCAGGCCGGCTCTCAGGGTTCGGGTCTTACGCGTACGTGGGTCGCAAGGCAGAAAAAAACCGGACCGTCATAGAGTTCGGGTGTTAATCGTTCGGTAGGACGGTAGCTGGGGGCCGCCGAGCTCGGGCCCGCCTTGCGTTGGGGCTCCCGGCGCGGGGTAAATTAATTTAAGTCAGACGAGAACTCTGAACTCTGAACTGCACCTGCACGCTGCAGCTGTTTCCAGCGCAAATCGGCTCGGCTGAGCTGAAGTGGGAAGACGCAGACCCTGGACGCAGACGCAGACGTCTCAGACGCAGCACAAAAAAGTAGCAAATAGAAAAAAGCACCAAGCAGAGCAGAGCCCCTGGAAACACTGGATCAGAAAGAAAAACTTAAAAGGTGGCGAGCCGCATATGGGGGAAAACATCGCAAGTGAACGACCGTAATTTTTTGCAGAAGAATTTCAAAGTCTGTTTTGGAAACGCTGAATAGTCAGAAGCATTTCGCTTTCATCTGGTTGTTAAGCTGCAATAATTTCTCCGAAAGTGAGTGTTTCGTTGCAAACGCCTCTGCGCCTGGAGAAGTGATGCTTTAAGCATGTAGGCAGAAATTATGCAACTCGTATTTTCTTGAGCCGCAGAATAGCGTTTACTGTCAACTCTTTTGAGTACTCCAGTTTTCCCGGTTGGTCGAGTACATTCAGCAGCGGCGCCTTGTTTCCGGGGCGAAATAGCATGGGATAAGCCAAAATGTTGTGACATGTTTTTTGTATGGTAAGTTGGGACGGAAAATCCAAGAACACTGCTACATCTCGCAACTTGGTTCACGTACTCATTTCCTGCATGTGATACTTCGGGTCAAAAGTATTATTAGGGTTAAAAGACCAACTTTCCGCACGTTTTCTTGGGTCCGGACGAGTATTGCACTTCCACTGCCGTATCGCATTGCGCAGTATGCGAGACCAATCAGCGGATATTGTACATTATTTTCAATACAGCAAGGCGGTTTCACTTTTTTCAAAGCGCGATGTTTCACTTAGGAGGAACAACGAGCTTGTGTTGAAAGTCCATTCTGCCAAACCTTCTTAACCCGGTTGATTGGAAAGGACCGGACTTACCGCAGCACCTAAAAGGTTGCAAGTTGTTATTGAATAAGGTGCAGCTTTAGGAGAAGATAGACGTATAATTCTGTAGTCCGCTCCTGCAAAACTTCTCAGCATGCCGTGCCAAAATGCCCAAGGAAACTTTGGACGGAGTGGCTTCACTCACGCCTACAATGAGCAAAACCTGTTGTCTTCCTCTTGTGCTATCCAGAATTTTGTTTCCTCACTCAACATGTGAATGCCCAGCAGCCTAAGACGAGTTTATGTTGCAGGGCCAATTCCATCTGCTCGTGAATCAAGATAGGACAAAGCAGCAAGAACGCAGATGATGCGGCAAATCTTCTGACTCGCAGTGAATAAGATGTTTGCATAGGTCCGTCCTCCCTGACGCCTTGGGTATAGGCCCTGCGTGCCTGCTATCCACTTGCTCATAATTTTACAAGCCTATTTGTACAAAATGAAGACGAAAGTTTTCTTCAAAATCCAACAGTGAAGCGAAACGTTCCGACGAATTCGAGCTCAAAGTCCCGTGTGTTCGCTTGACCAACGTTTCCCCCTCGTGCGCTGCTGCTTAACCACCGTTTCCCTCGTCTTAAGCCCCCAACACGATCTCACATGCTCGCTCGCATTCCGTTGCCAAGCCTCCCAAATTTATCTCCTGCAGTTTTCGTCACGCAAGTTGATTTTCACCAGTCCTACTGTACCCCTTGCTCCGAAGATCGCTTCGAGATACACGGTTTTCCTGCATATTTTTCTCTTGGCAGGTCCTTTGTCTACCTCTGTCAGCTGTATTCTCGCATATCCTGAAGCCTGGTGTTATGGAGGAGGCAAGAAAATCCAAACCTGCGCTTTCAACCAGAGAGGCGTGAATCTGGAACAGAACTTTGGGGCGTTTGTTTCCTTCGATTGGTTGGAAGGTCGCAGAATATGCCAGCTGTGATATAATCTCTTGCCCATATGTTTCTGGACCTCGGACCACTCTTTGTGAGCTGGCTTCCTCGAGCCGTTAGGTTTTCACAGCGTTATAGCCAAAAAAAAGCTCAGGATTCATCTAAGAAGCGCAATGAGGTTGGTGTTGGGCGCCAAGCACATTTCTGTTCGTGTTTTTTTTTAGCAACTTCGCAGGCGCCCGGGGGCGAACTTGGATAGGGAAACGCCCCTTCCTGTTTCTGTACTGCATCGGTGTTCGCGTACCGCTCTGCGTAGCCCTGGCCTTTGCTATACACGTCGTGCTCCAGGCCGAAAGCGTACTTTCGCATCGCTAAGACCCAAGTCGCGCGTGTTTTTCAGGAGATGGGCGGTGGTGCTAGCTGTTGTATTTATAGAGGCGTCGGGAAGGAACAGCCTGTGCTCGAGGAATTTCTGCGAGCTGGCGTTTCTGCAACCGGGCCTGCTACCAGCGGCCTATCCCTGAATTTCCTAGATATCGGCACTAGCAAGAAAAAGATAAACATAACAGAGCTCCTCGACGGAAAGGAGCCGTGGCGCGTTCCCATCGGAGTCAATCTCCTTTTCCTCGAAAGGTTTGCGGCGGATTATGACGTAGAGAACCTTCGCACGCATGAAGTAGTGGACGAGCTGATTAAGCCTGTAACGGCGGAGCAGCAATGCAGCTACGTCGAATGGGTCGTAATGAATGGCCCCCTGCAAGGCCGCCCGTTTGATATCACCACGCACTTCGTGAGCCACGCTTGGAGCTACCACTTCCGGGATCTTCTCAGCACTCTCAAAACCTTCATGCGCACCCAGCGGCTATCCCGCAGGGACACCTACTTCTACCTGGACATTTTCGTCATAAATCAGCATCAGCCGCCCTGGACTAACGGCTTCGAGCCGAACGACGTCCTCGCACCTCCGATCACCCGTAGCGGAAAAACGGTCATAGTCATGGCGCCCTGGGACAACCCCACCGCCTTCTCCCGTGTGTGGTGCCTGTTCGAGCTAATGACCACGATTGTCTCGGGCTCCCAGCTGTTCATATGCCTCCCGGAGCAGGAGCTCAAGCGCTTCGAGGAAGCCGTGGGGAAGAAATTCCACCTGATAATGGATGCCATCAGCAACATCGACTGTAAAAAGGCTGAGGCGTCGATCCCCGCCGACAAGGCGCGGATATTCCTCGAAATCGAGGCGATGGGTCGGCGGGAGGGCTGCGACGGGTACCAGAAGCTTAACGAGACTGTGCTGGCACCGCTGAAAAGTTGGTTGCTGGAAGCAGGGAAGCAGGCGATGGCGCGCCTGGAGGAGGCGGGGGACAGCAATGCCTTAGCGGCGCTGCTGAACAATCTTGGCGTGGCGCTCGAACGCCAGGGCAATCTCGAGGAGGCTAAGCCGCTCCATGAGAAGGCTCTCGCGCTGAGAACCGCGGTGCTGGGGAAGCAGCACCCTTGCGTGGCGCAGGTGCAGCCCTCCCGGTTGCCTTTTCTCGTATATGCCCTTGGATTCGAGCCACGTCGGCCAGGTTTCGTCTGTATCAAGGACCGCTGGCTGACGTGGCGCCTGGTGTTAGGAATGTGTGGCAACGGTGTCGGCCTAGGCATTTCCGCATCACGGCCGTAGGGGACGCTGCTTTACCTGGTGCCGGCGCGCCTGGCGTACCTGCTATTTGGGGCGGCCGTGGGCTGGTTGTTGCGCGGGCACGTGGCACCAAGTGCTCACGGCCGCTAGAGCCAGCCGCCTCGGCGACCATCCCCTACTTGACGCGAGATGCCTACTGCTGAGCTGCTGTTGCTAATCCGTGTGAGCACGGAGCGGGGCGCGCACCGCTGTGTATCGCCGAGTGACCCGCCAGAGTGTATCACCCCCAAAATGTAGGTAGGGGGAAGGTTCTTGCCAACTGATGAGGTTTTCGTCCCTTGCTCCTCTGCACAAAGCCCCCTCCCCGCTCCTGCGGAAGGAGGGCGGCGCGCAAGGCCCCCTCCCCGCTCCTGCGGAAGGAGGGCGGCGCGCAAGGCCCCCTCCCCGCTCCTGCGGAAGGAGGGCGGCGCGCAAAGCTCGGCAGGAAGTGCTGTTGCTCGCGTTTTTAATCACGACTAGGCCTTCTCACAGTATCGCCGCACTAGCACGCCGTCAGCTCGCCTGGCCATCCCTCCTCCACACTATGGCCACCTACTCCATTCCTTCCGGCTCGCAATGGGTGTGCTGCACTTTCCATGTATCTCCCTGGCGTCCCAGGATGCAGCCCACCGCAGACCGGCCGCCTGGTTGCAGCAGGGGGCCGGTTGTTTTAAAGAACCAAACTTCAGACTCTGCTCTCTCTCCCCCCTTTGACCCCCCTTTGACGCAGTGGGCGCGGTGGGTGCGAGGCAGTCGCTGAACAATTTGGCAGTGCTGCTATACCGTATGGGCTGCCACATGGACGCCATCCGCTACTTCAAGAAGAGCCTCGCGGTGCGGGAGAAGCTGCTTGGTCCTGACGACCCACAAGTGGCATGGACGCTGAATAATCTCGCCGCAGTCCTCAGAGGTAACCCCCACTCACTGCAACTCAAACACAATACGCATATTTTAGATGAACTAGTCCTCATTGTACTAAATTATCAAAATCTAGTAACGAGAAAAGACTAGATCTGCGAGAGGCATCTGCTGGGCAGCGCTGGTGGACGAGAGCCGAGGCGCCTTTGGAGAGCTGCGCGCCCCGGCGTGCCGGATATAGCTGCACCGGGAAGTGGGCAGCCTGGGGCCCCAATTAGAACACTGTGAATTTCGGCATGCGACGACGGGCGGATCTCTGGTCTGCTGACACTTAGCGCGAGCTGTTGTGATAACGAGGGCTGGGTTCATTCGCACTCGAGTCATATGAGAAGAGAATGCTTTTGATGAGGGGGCCCTCACGGTCGAAGCTGCCAAGCTCATCGTTATCATATGTCGTCATCTTGAGGGCTGTGCTATGCTGAAATCAAACACGAGCATGTGATACTGGTGTGTCTCGCGAAACACGGCCAGGGCCACAGCCAGTTGCCGGGCAAAGGATGGCCTCTCACCTGTCAGGCGCAGGGTGGCATCGCCCTTCTGGCAGAGTGTGGCCTCGTCTGTTGGGCCAAATGGCACCTCGCTTGTCGGGTTTAAGGCTGCTCTCCGCGAGCTTCCCCCAAAGCAACGCTGGCTGTACAAGCTTTCCTCCAAACAACGTTCTCTCTGTCAGCTTTCCTCCAATCATGGCGCACTGTGTAAGATTTCCTCCAATCAGGCATCTCTGCATGAGCTTTACTCCATTCAGGGCGTTCAGTGTGAGCTTCCCTTATTCAGGGTTCTCAGCACAAATTCCACTGCAGATAATGCTCGGCCGTCCGTGAGCTCCTGCCCATGCATGGCGGTCTCAAGCAGCATTCTCTTCTGAAGCTAGTGTACACGCGCGGGGCTGTGCGAGCTGCCGTCAAGCCGGGGCTCTATTTGGGCTTCTTTCCAAGCCGGGCTCCGCGCCAGCTCGTATCTACGCGCCTGATGTGAACTTGTCTCTCACCAGGGCCCCGCGCCAGCTCTTGTCCACGCGCCTGCTGTGAACTTGTCTCTCACCAGGCTGATCGTACGAAGCATGCACTCTCCCCCCTCCCCCCACAGAGAGCACTGAATACAAGCAAGCAGAGGTCCCCCAGGCAGTTATATATATATATATATATATATATTCAAATTCATTAATTGCCACCATCTGGCCTATTCAGTCTCTCAGCATGTGGCATGAGTGTCTACCTCCCTCTCTGTCAGGTGGAGCAGGGGTCGGCCCGGTGCACGAAGCTTCTAAGCTCCTAGCAAGTCGCAAGCTGCTGTCCGAAATGGAACTAGGCGCCATGCGCAACCAGGACTCCGGCTGGTTCTTCGAAGCTGCTGTGAAGGACTCCGGCTGCACAGTTTCCCCGGAATCGTGCACTCCCCCGAGACACTGCCGCCCAATCTGCGAAGCAGCCGCTCACCTGACATACCTAACAGGCACCCAAAGCCACACGTGAGGGGAGGGAAAGTGCGAAGGAGCGTGCCGTCACCTCAAGAGAGCTCCTTCGCTGCCTCCGCGAACGCGGCCGGAAGGATGAGCCGCTGCTCGTCGTCCAGCTCGCAGTACCTCTCGTAGCAGTCAGACTTCCAGTCTCCTTGCAGCTTAATGTAGAGCCTGTCTACCTTCAGCCGCAAGGCTGCCGTGGCCCCGCCCCGCCGCAGCGAGTGCTTGGCAAACCTCGCCGGGTCCAGCCCCACCTGCTCGGCCAGCCTCTTCAGGCCCGCCGCCAGCACCGCATGCGTCATCGGCACCAGTGCGCCCCGCTTGCCTCTCCCCTCCACTTGGAAGAGAGGCGCCTCCTCCGACAGGTCTCCCGTGGCTAGCATGAGCCTGCGGAGAGCCTCCACCGGGCACAGCCTCGTCCCGGCACCGCCACCAGCGGCACCCAGTCGTACCCAGTCGTACCGCTCCCCGCACTGGATGGTCTTCGAGTGCCTCACTCGGATCTAGACCACGTCTCCTGCCACCGCAAAGAGCACGTCCTCCCGCACCAGCACCACGCCTGGGACTTCCCCACCGTCAGGTTGTCCTTGCGGAACAGACTGTAGAAACCCACCAGGATGGCCTCCCAAAGCGCCGCGCCCGTGATCGTCTCCACATCCGCGAACTCCGCCATGCTCACCAGGTCCCGCAACGTGATGGGCATCATCGGCTTCGCCGGCCGGTCCCACGTCCTGCGCACGCCCTGCAGTGCCGTTGCCACCCAGAACCGGTGAGCCACCGGCGTCCACTCCACCCTCTGCTGCAGGTGAAGCGACCGCACTCCTGCCAGGTAGGACTTGATCGTCCCCGGCTGCACGAACCACGCCGAGAAGGCAATGAAGCGCGCAAGCGTAGCATCCGATGCCGGGAGCAACAGCTCCAGGGTGCCCAGGCACGCGAATCTCACACAGAACGTGAGGAAGGCCTTGACCCCCGTGTCGTAGGACCTCAGCGTGCTCTCGGCGTACGCCCCATCCTGGTAGCGCTCCACCGCCACTGCCAACTCCTCTACGCCCCGATCACACCCAATTAGGCAACCCCACCGGCTCCATTGGCACGCGCACGATCAGCACATCCCACCGAGTGGGTCCCCACTCTGAGCGCCCCTTCCCGTCCAGCGCCGGCGCCGCGAAGAGCATCGTCCCCGACCAGAATTTGTGCACCGGCCGGAACACCTCGCGCATCCCCGACACCAGCTCGTGCACCTCGTCCCCCTCCCACACCGGCACCAGAAAGCACCCGCCTGCGCCAGCGCCCACCACACCGCGAAGAGCTCGAGGTAGTTATGTGGGACTTCGCCTTGCTCGTGAAAGGGTAGAAGTCGCGCTGCGGCATCTCCGCCAAGTCCTCCCACGAGACGAGGAAGTAGTCGGGCGCGCAATGCCCGCCCATCCCCTTCCTCAGCGATGCGTCCGTCGCGAAGGCGTCCTCGTGCACGTTCTCCTCGTGCAACACCACCTTGCGCCCGCTGTAGAGCCGGATGACGCGCTCCACCACCTTGAGGTCCTGCATGACGCCCGTGCTCACCGACACGCGCGACCGGCCCGCCGTCGCCGCAACGAGCGCGAACCCCTGTCGCGTGTAGAGCGACAGTCCCCACACCACCTGGGCGTAAAACGCCAGCAGCCCAAGCAGCGACTCCGGCTTCCTCCTGCGCACGGCCCCCCCCTTCCTCCCGCCTCCCGCCTCCCGCCGCGGCCTCCGCGCGCATCTCGCGCGGCTTGCCCGTCACCTGCTGCACGCGCTCCTCGTCGATGGACGCCGTGCATCGCCCGCCCTCAGTGCACAGAAGCACACCAAGGAATTCCAAACAGGCGCGAGGGGCCTTCGCACTTGGCCCGGTTCACCTTAAAGCCCAGCATGGTCACGAACTCGATCATGAAGTCTATCATCTCCTGAGCCTCAGCTGCCGTGCGAGCCACTATGAAAAAGTCATCTAAATAACCAACGCACGGCACAACCCTGCGCCTGCATCCACGCGACAATCGCCTGCGTATAGCACATAAAGATGCCCGGCAATGCCCGGTTCCCGAACGGGCTGCGCGTGTCCATGTACCGCACGCCGCGCCACTGGAAGCACTGCGCTGCCCAAGTACTGTGACAGGCAACGACCTGTACGCCTCCTCCAAGTCCACCTTCACCATCCACCTGCCAGGCCGTAGGAGCGAGTACGCGTCCTTCACCGACGTGAACTCGTCCTTCTGCAAGTCGATCCAGTCGTTGACGCCCACGAACGGCGGTCTCGAGTAGTCCCACACGGGACGGTACTTGAGCTTCCCCTTGCGGAGTCGCTCCACCATCCCGAGGGCCGATACGCCTCGCGGCAACCAGTCGCGCGTGTCAAAGATCCGCCCCGCGGCCAACTCCTTCGCGAGCTCCTTGGTCATCGCGTCCTCGTGCTCCTCCCACACGTAGTTCTCCGCCACGTGCGGCTCGTCCGGCTCCGTGCCCGCGAACAGGAAGCCAACCGCGCCTCGCACTAGGAAGGCCATGTCTGGCCAGTCCTTGAGCGCCTCCGCCATCAGATGCGCTCGCTCCGACATCAAAGGCACCTGCGCCCCAACACTGCGCACCTCCTGCTGAAAGCGCAAGCGCTCCTCCTCCGTCGTGCCGGTGCCGCTGAGGCCCCTCGCCTTGGCGCCGCTCACGATCGCCGCACGCAAGGCCGGCCATCTTGCCGATCTCGTCTCGGCTGCCTCCGGGTAGTGCTCACCGCACCTGGTACCCGCCGGAAGCACCGCCGGCGCCGTGCCCGGCGCCGCCGGCAACGGTGCTCCTGTCGCATCCCACACCGGCGTCACCAGCAATCTCCGCAGCCGTGCCCACCACGGCTCCGCGCTCTCCCCCTGCATCTCCTACGGCGCACCTGCAGGCTCGGGCTCCTGATCATCGCGGGCCATCAGTCCATCACTGTGACCTCCGTGCGCTCCGCCTCCGGCTCCGCAACAATCTCCCCTTCCGGCGCACCCCCCCCCCTGCCACCTTCCGGCTCCCCCGGGGGCGTGGCCTCCCCAAGGCTCCACCGCGATCCCCATCATCCCCTGACGCCCGCCGGTGTCCCTCGTAGTGCCCGTGGCCCTTGTCGCCGCACATGTAGCACTGGTGAGCGAACCTGCAGGCCTTCCGGTCACATCCCGGCCTGCGAGTTGTGGTCGGAGCACGCACCCTGCTTCTTGCCGCTTGCCGGCTGCTTCCCGAGAGGCTGCCTCCGCCTGCCTCCCTTCGCTCCGCCCGCATCCAGCTGAGCCAGCTCCACCGCCGGCTGCTTCCGCGGGTAGCGGCCGGCCGCACCTCCGAAGCTCCCGCCACCGCTGCCTCCGCCACCGCCACCGCCACCTCCGTGCCCCTTCTCCTTGACGCCCTTGTCCCGCTTGTACACCTCCCAATGCGCGGTGTAGGACACCAACTCGAACGTGGTGGAGGCTTCCTTCTCCATCCTGGCTCAGAGGTGGTCGTAGAACTTGCGAAGATGATCCCACGCGTAGTCCACCGACATCAGGCGCATCCACGTCCGGAACTGCAGCAGGAGGTCCCGAGCCTCCTCCGGCGCCTTGCACATCAAGACCGTGAATGTCTCGTCCCACTCCTCGAATGATCTGCAGTCCTTGGCCTTGGACTAGAGCACGAGGCCCCGCTTCGGGTCCAATCTCCACTCCGCGCTGCCCTCATCGACGTCTCCCCCGGGGCGCGCGACCCGGGTGTCCATCCCATTAAGCGCCCCACCTGCGTGGAGGATGTGTCTGGCAAGCACAGCACTCTCACCTGACGGTCTCGTGATGTCCTTGACCGACAGCGTGCCATCCATTGCTCGCCGTAACTCCTCGTCCGTCGCCGTGCGCAGCGATCCAAAACGCGCCTTGGCTGCTGCCCGCTTGCGTTCCTCGTCATCGCTGTCCTCGTCTTCCGACCCCCGCGACGGCCTCGCCGCGCGCCTCTTCCTGCCCCGCAGCTGCCGCAGCCAAGTTCTCGTCAAACTTTGGCTGGCTGATGCCCGCCACACCCGCCAGCGCCTGCTGCATCTCGGCCATCTCCTGCAGTGCCAGCTCGATGTATGCGTATAAGTGACGAACTCGCACCTTCTCTCCGTCCGGCAGCTCTTCCAGTCCGCACTGCTCCTGGCCCCACCGGGGAAACCTCTCGTCCACGAGCCCAAAAGCCCACGGCTTCACGCGCCCAGCTGGGTGTCGCCCGAACGCGTGCTTCACTCGCACCAGATCCGCCTGCTGCGCGGCCGCCACCCTGACCTCCGCGATCACCCGCTCACACTCTGACCATGTCCACCCCAGGCGTTTCCCCATCGACATCTTGGACACATCACGCAGGGAGCTGGGCGATGACTCCCATCCCTTTCCTCCGCTTCCCCTGTCTCCTGCATCACGCTTCTCCAAAGCTGCCGCTAGCGCCGTCTCCACCAGTCGCCGCATCTCGTCATCGGTGCGCAGCACTCCCCACGGGGACGGTCCCGTCGAATCCGGGCTGCCACTCCCGTTTGGAGACGGGTGTGTGCTCGATCGCAGCTCCTGCTGCATGTCCTGTACCGCCGCCGCCCACGCCATGATGCGGCGGCGCTCCTTCGCTGCCTCCCCGCGCAGCTTCTCCCATCTGTCTCCCCGCTCCCCTAGCGGCCACTCACCTCTCACCACGCGTCGATTGCTCGTGAGCAGCTCCACCTCCACTAGATCTTCCGTAGGCCCTCTAGCTCCTCTGGCAAGTCTCCCACGATCGTCTCCTCCAGTCGCTGGAACTCGATCAAGATGTCCTGCCTGTCCGCCAGGACGATCCCCCTCGTCGTAGGTCTGGTGGGCTGCGCCAGCTCCAGCAGCCTCTCCACCACTGTGACTCTCGCCTTGGTGCCCCAGATCGCCGCCTGTCGGCACTGCCCTAGATTCCTGTCTACCTCCAGCGACGTCATCCGCGGCACTCTGCCTTCTCCTCGTCGTCCGCCCATGTTCAGCAATTGCGTCTCGCAGCCCAAAGGCTCCTCCCCTGCCGATCGGAAACCAGACGCTGTACGAGTCTGCCTCCCAAACTTCCTCTGCGCAAGCCGCACAAAGGTTCGCGGTCGTAAAAGTGCGCCCGTCTCTACAGCGCAGCGGGTTCAGGATCGGCTGCCAAGTCTGCCACTGAGCACATGCAAACTCCTCGTTCTCCCGGCAAACGTTACACGGAACAGCAAGATCCGCCTCTGGCACCTCCAGCTCGATCACCGGTAGCCGTGCGTACGGAAAACGTAGCCAGCATAAGGAAAGCGCGGCTCCCAATAAGGTCAGTTAAACTTACAATTGCAAAGCACGAAAACAGGGTGCGTCCAGTCTCTCCTGTCCGTACGATCCTCCAAAGACGGGTGCACTCCCGTAATGTCGGTCTGCATGCCCGCGTCTTTCTCCGTACGCTGGCCGTAAGATCCCCGTGGCCCAGCTTTCAACTGCCCGGACATCCGCGCGTGTAAAAGCGAGAAATGTTATACGATGCGCGTCCGCGAAGGCAAATAATGTAATTTTGCGAAGACATTCTCGGAATCAAAAAAGAGAGGGAAAACAGTGATGGAGCTTTGCTCCTGAGGCTGAGATTCCGAGAAACTGCTTGGCACTCCGTGAGAACGTTGTTAACTAACTTCTCGTGCTCAAGCGCCAGAAGACACGCGTCATCGATCTCCCAGATCGATGACTCCCCTGTCTCGATGCCACAGACTCCGGTGTGGCATCTCGCCCTGAGGCAGGTCTCGGGACCCTGTACATAGGGTTCGCGTGCATTGCTTCTACAATAACCAAAAATATTATTTTCCAAATGATAATTGACACCCCCGCGCCAGCTCGTGTCCACGCGCCTGCTGTGAACTGGTCTCTCACTAGGGCCCCACGCCAGCAGTGCGCCACCGTGGGGCATTCCGTGGATCCCGGCGGGGAACATGGAGAGAAGATGAAGATGGGCGGCGCAGTTCAGCGGGATCACATAAATTGCTCAGGGATGGTGGAAACTGTGCGGGGGATAATGTTGTACAGAGATGACCTTGTATGAAGAGGCGATCCCGCTGCATGAAAGGAGTATCGCGATCAGGGAGAACGCGCTGGGCCCTCTCCATCCTGACGTGGCGCAATCGTATCACAACCTGGCCGCTGTCCTGTATACGCAGCATAAGTACATAGAAGCGAAGCCGTTTTTTCAGCGCGCGCTCGCAATCCGCCGGCGTGCCCTCGGAGATGGACACCCGAGCACGATGTCCACGAGGGAGTGGCTGAAGGAATGGCCGGAGGACGTGACAACAGTGACGCTTCCCTTTGAGACCTTCTCAGATCTCACGGACTCCTCATGACGGTTAGCACACTCCTCTGGGGCTTCCGACTGGCAAGCGCGCCCGGTGCTGGTGGTGAAGGACTTGAAGAAGGGTCGAGTCCAAACTGCTTCCCTGACTTCAAGGCAGAACTTGAAGATGCAGCCTGTGGAGGTGTGGCTGTAGAAGGGGATATCCCTGCAGCTTCCATGATCTCAACGGCCGTAGATGGCTAAAGTCCGACAGATGGCAGAGGAGGGGCGCGTTCCCTCCATTTCCGGATTCACAAGGGAACCTGCCCCCTAGGACCCCGAGATTGCCTGAGCGAGATGGAAGATGGGGACCGGCACACGCCAAAATAATCCGACGCTTACAGATGTTCAATCGTTTGATTTCCCAGCAGAAGTTTCGATTTCTATCTCGGCAGTGGACGCGTTTTGGCTCAAAGGGAAATTCCCTGTTGCTGCGGCTTGCCTGTGGGATGCATAGGCCCTGGAGGAGTGTATACACATGTACCGCTCACCCAGATCTCAGTCCTTCACCATAAGTGGTGAATGGTTGTCACAGATTCTGGAGTAGAGATCGTTGAGTGATCAGTGGGGAAGTTCTATTATCTCTGACTCTTTCCCCATGACCACAAGGTAAGAGGGAGGAACACACACACACACACACAGAAAAGAATCGGGCCTGAATCGGTCCAAGGATAAGCACACACATGCAGACAAACAAACAAAATACTATGCACATGCACACGATGCATACATAAGGGGCAACAACAATATTGTGCTATTTAGGTTGAACTGGTACATTATATACGTTGAATCCTTTGGAATGTAATATTATTAGCACACTTTCAGCGTATGTACCAACTAGTGGTCCACTGATTGCACAAACAAAACATGGAGTGAATTCTGGCTTCTTAGACTCGAAGTTGTGTGTAGTTCATAGTGAAGATGTTAATTCCTGAAATGACTTCAAATGTGTTGACTTCATTCTGTACTACAAACACGCTGTTTAAGATAGTAACTCGCCACAAAGACAGATATGCTATTGTAGTATTCACTCTTACTTACCACACGCATTGTGTGATTTGTAACAAGCAACAGAGGCATCCAATAGTTAAATCAGACTGTGGTAATCACAACGCACGGCATGTCCCGGCGCAACGGGGCATACAAGGCGACACACGAAGCAATTCACAGTGTGAAACACACATTGGTATGAGCGAAGGTCGCTGCATATTCAGATTATGATATCATGCATCACGAGGCGATTCGTACACGGATAGCAAATGTCGTGTTATGAATATACATGCATGTTGGCAGTTAGTTTGATAACGGGTACCCTCAGAAAATAGTGGCTTGGATAACTAGAACTTGAGTGTCGGTGATCGTCAGGAACAAATCGTTCACTGTGTGTATATGATACAATTGCAACATTCCAGCAAGGGTCGCACTGACCACTTACAAACAAGTCGCTGCTGTATTTATGATAAGCGTGTATTGTATCTGTGTCGTCCTGTGCTGAGATTTGGATTCAGCTCGCTGGTTTGCACAGGCGGATGATACTATATCACTTCATTGACTCAAAACAAAACCAGCAAACAAGGGCGTCGTTTTGCCAAGCCGTGAGCGATCAAAGGCGCCGTGCAGCAGAGCAAAGCTGCTTGCGTGCCTTGCATAGCACAAAAAGCCAAGCGTGAGTCAGTGCCGGTTGGAAAAGAGAGAAGTCCGGCACCAAGGAACTGCGTAGAATATGACAACGCAAAGAGAAAGTGAACACGAAAAATCATAGCATCCGAAGAGTGTGCGTGGCTGTTAGAAAAAAGAAAGAAGGAAGCACGTATGGCATACCTTTCGATTCGACGGAAACTAGAAACTTTTGAACGCACTAAGTATCGAAATCCAACGACGACTGTAAAGATTGAAGGCCGCAGCAGTTGGCCGAGTCGGCTGAAATGAGAATGTATGAAGCTGTCAGATGATATAATACGTAACGAAACGCACGAAAGCGTAAGAATATACGTTCCTGAGGAATTGAACGTCCATCGACGCTCTGGCTCGATCGAAAATTTGACAGAATATTCAAGGGTGACAAACAGAATATTTTTCTTACGTGGCAAGCAATAACATAATATTCTATGAAGGCAGGAAGTGATCAGAATAGCCTATTTGGGTGCAAAATGGACAGAAGGATCAGAAATCTGACATAGATCACCACAGAGATTCTGGCTAGAGCAGATTTTGCCCAAATTCCTGCTCACGCGACAACATTCATGCCAAGAAAAACCTGCATGCCGCACCCTAAGTCAGGATTTCTAAGATACCAAGCTGAAGAGCAATATGCTCTGCGAGATACGTAGCAAATTCTGATGCAGAAACTACCTCCGTTCAACAGATTCCTACCAAGGGTTGGCTTCATTTGCGAACCTGCGCCAAATCGTGAAAAGCCGATTCCACGAGAATCAAGTGCCCGCTACTCGATGGCCTTACGCCCTTACATCCAGTATGCACAACAGCCCTGCGTAGGAAACACAGCGCACAGAATCATGCATGGAGCCGGGGAAAGGCATTCTTTGCATGCTCGGAAAATGTCAACCTATAGCAATATCTCCCACGCATGCCACAGGGATGAAAGCGGCACACACCTGCTCACAACCCTTCCAGAAACCACGACTGGCTGCTCCTGCGCTGCACAAAACGTAACCAGATGAAAACTATTAGTAACTTGGGATAAGAAAGTCAAATGCAACAACAGCACAAGACAAAGAAATGCTCAAGAACAAACGGCGGGCACCTATTTGCTACACAGCGGGTGACATCGTTGGGAGCAATCGCAGCGCGTCGCCACGGTGACGTTGCCGTGATGTTCAAACTGAGCTTCGATCTGCACAACGAAAAATACACGCACGTTAGGTAAAGTGAAAAAGAGCAGGTTAGTCAGGAAGGGGCGACCAACACCAACAGCTGCTCACACGATCCCTAGAACCCAGTAGTTACTCTTATGATGGACACCAGAAACGAACAGAAACGAGAAGACAGCTCATACCTGTTCTCCAAGCAGTGAAAGATATCTCTGCCGCGACATGTTAAAGCAAAGCTGCGATCTGCATACTGACAGATACACACAACATTAGGTAAAAAAGAAAAGAAAAGAACAAAGTGTGAGGTCAGAGGCGACTATCACCCCGACCGCAATACAGAAATCTGCAGTTGGCAAGTGGGAGAACCTCACAGTGGCATGGTCGGGTGTAGTCCCGAGGCGTGCCAGAAGCTAACGCACTGCCCTGCCTCGGAGGCTGCAATAGCGAGCCAGGAAATGCGTGCAGGCGACACAATAAATGCCGAATTGGTTCAACCTGGTCAGGTCAGTCAAAAACGGATTCTGTGTAATGAAATAACCGCTGGTGAGACAGTCCTGCAAAAGCGAAGCTTAGAGTAGAAGAAAACACGCAACAGTTAGAAAGCAGCATACCGTAATTTAATTACACTCTGGCTTACTACAAAGCAGCATACAGTAATCACTCAGTAATGAGGAAACCCGCCAATAAGAAAGTAGCCAGCTTTACCGGGGGGGGGGGTACCCGATTTAATGAATATTGCTGGCTGGCTTTTTTGAGCTATAAAATATGGGGGTGATAAGAAATATGGGCGCTGGCGCCGTATTTCTTATTGGTGCGCCGCAGGCGGATATTTTTTTTGAATGTCGCATCTTCACGGGTTTATCACTGAAAATTTAAGAAATTTGCTGGCTGATTGAAACAACATGACCCACTGTTCTTAGCGATTTTCATAGGACGCTGGCGCTGGCGGCGGGGTGGGGTGGGGGTACCCAAGTTGGCGAATATTGCTGGCTGGCCCCAAATCTCCGATTTTCTTAACACTGGGTGATTACTGTATAGCACTCAAGCAAACCTTCGGGCAAACGGGTGACATTTCACCGCCACAGCCTGAAAAGATAGATAAACTGCAAATTGGAGGGTCCTCATTCCAGCACACGCAGATGCGTGATTCGTCTCAAATAGCCTGCGCGCCGATAGCAATGAACTCTTAGTAGCGTAATTTATCAACGAGAACGAAAGACACTCTAGCTTGACTAAAATCAACGACGCAGGCTGCCAAGTCTGAAAAGAGTCAGATATTTAAGAATCGAGAAGGCATAACGAAAGCGATTATGAAAACTTCCGGGGCAAACATGCAGACACACGAATCAGGAGTACGTACGCAAAGAACGTTGACCAGGAAGTCTCTTCCAACAAATGGCAGCGTCTCAGACACACCATGCACCTCCTGTACGAGAGTGGTACCCGCAATCGATCTGAAAACACGCACAAAAGTAAAGAGGCCAAAACAGGCAATGGCATGCGAGGGGATGTGCACACATCGGTTGGGACCCGTGCTGCACTGCCGAGCAAGTGGTTCACAAAATGAGCGTTGGGATCTGCGGAGTAAACATATGTATGAGGGTCAAATCTGAAACTGCAATCCGATCGTTAATTTTAATCGAACGGCTTCATTTAAATTATTTCCAGAATGTTATGATATCTTGAAATTCGTGATCGATGCGATCGATCGGTGCGCTTCGAGCAAGTTTCCAATCGAACAAATTTCGCCTAGACGACTCCAAGCTCGTAAAATAGGAGCAGCAACGATACCAGTGGTGTCACCCCTCTGAAAACCGATAACTATCTCATATCGATACCGCCGAAAAATCAAACCGATATAGAACCCTGCCATAAACCTGTGGCCAACTTATAACGTATTATAGGTTATAGAAAACCTAGGTATGCATTAGAGAGTTTGCCCCAACTAGGATCGTGTAGGATTTCCGCATATTTTTTGGGATCCACACGGATGTTAGATTTTCGCAGTTTTCTTCGGATCTTACTAGATGTTAATGGATCTTCGCGGGGACCAAATCCCTACCAGGTCACGTAAACTAAAATTCATAAAATTCGCCTTTCGGGCTTAATTTCACTCAGGAAATAGGTATCACGTTCATCCATTATTAGGGGACTCGGAGTGTAGGAACCATTCTCTTCACCATGGAAAGGATTTGCCGTCATGTTATGTGTGAATTGCCGGCACGTGTTGTCACCGCAAGGGCCAACCCCGTTAACTCTCATATTTTGTTCTTGTCATGTTGTCAAGGTGTCTGCAATCTGGCACAGATGGATAGTACGCCAAATGAATAGGAAAAAATATAGGAATTGTGGGCACCTGCTACACTTTATATTGTCCAAGAACAAAAGATATCCAAACTTATGTTAAATGCACAAGAGAAGGGGAGCAGAATTTCTCCATACGAAGCTATACAATTTCTGAGCGGAGCTATGTTCGTATTGCCATTGTGGTCACGCGTTGCGAACCATCATCTAGTCACACCGCGGCAAAGCAGTTCATTGGGTAAGAGTTTGTGCTTCGTCAGCCTGCCGAGCACCCGAGCGTCCTTAACAAGATTTGGATTCTGGATCCTGGACGCATGTCAACTTCACATTCGGAGCGAGTCTTGAACTAGGCAAAGCCAATTTTCACAAAGAGTTGTCAATGAAGGGAAGCATACCAGCACACTCTTGTGATCACCGTCAATCTCGGTCACAAGCTCTGAGACCTTCTTACCCATGCTGCGTGGCACGGCGGCTGCAAATGCTGGGCGCGGAAGGCCTGCATCATAGCCAGGAAAACCCCCAACTTCTAAGTAACTTTATTGCAGCAAGCAGTTACAAACGGTGGAGCCGAGAAGACAGACGAGATGCAAGGGCCAATGCACCAAAAACAGTGGCCCCAAATGGGGAGTCAATGCGCATCTGTGATGAGGATTACTCTCAAAGAAACAACACTGTCAGCAACACAGCATGGTGGGTACCCTTACCAGTGAGCTGAAATTCATCCATGATCATCACCACTTCACCACCCGACATCCCTGCAAACTCCCAGAGGAATCAGAACTGGTAGCCTCCGTCTCTGTCTGGCATACCCGGTGACCGCAACTAGCAAAAATGTAGCAAAAGCTGACCACGCCTCGCAAAAGGCAGCGAGGGTCTCCGAGGCGTGGGGCAGCTGTGCAGCAAAAAGTAGTGAGGTCTTGGGCAGCGAGGGTCTCAGAGGCGTGGGGCAGCTGTGCAGCAAAAAGTAGTGAGGTCCTGGGCAGCGAGGGTCTCCGAGGCGTGGGGCAGCTGTGCAGCAAAAGTAGTGAGGTCTTGGGCAGCGAGGGTCTCCGAGGCGTGGGATAGCTATGCGGCAAAAAGTAGCGAGGTCTTGGGCAGCGAGGGTCTCGAGGCGTCAAAAAGTAGTGAGGTCAGCGAGGTCTCAGAGGCGTGGGCAGCTGTGCAGCAAAAAGTAGGGAGGTCTTGGGCAGCGAGGGTCTCCGAGGCGTGGGGAGCTATGCGGCAAAAAGTAGCGAGGTCTTGGGCAGCGGGGGTCTCAGAGGCGTGGGGCAGCTGTGCAGCAAAAAGTAGCGAGGTCTTGGGATGGGTTGATAGCTTTTAAGTCAGGGATAATTGTTGGGCATGGAGTGCAAGACAGAGGGGCAGCTGTGGGGGATATGAGTGGAAGGTGAGGCAGAGGGGCAGCTGTGGGGGATATGAGTGGAAGGTGAGCGAAGGAGGCAGCTGTGGGGGATGAGGAAGGTGCGAGAAGGAGGGGCAGCTGTGGGGGATATGAGTGGAAGGTGCGGAAGGAGGGGCAGCTGTGGGGGATATGAGTGGAAGGCGCGAAGGAGGCAGCTGTGGGGATATGAGTGGAAGGTGCGCGAAGGAGGGGCAGCTGTGGGGGATATGAGTGGAAGGTGCGCGAAGGAGGGCAGCTGTGGGGATATGAGTGGAAGGTGCGCGAAGGAGGGGCAGCTGTGGGGGATATGAGTGGAAGGTGCGCGAAGGAGGGGCAGCTGTGGGGGAGCCCATAACGTTCGGCTCGTACCAGACATCATTACGCAGCGTGGAAGATCCTTCGCAGGCGCCACCTGAAGGAAGACACAGCGTGGTGAATGCGATGCAGCTACTGAGAGCGATGTCGCTACTGAGAGCGATGCCGCTACTGAGAGCGATGCCGCATTGTTCAGTCCAGTTCGCGCTGTAAGAGGACACGTGGACTCACTGAACCCAAGCGTGCTTTCCAGTGAACCTCACTCGGGCGCCAGCATATTCTTCGGCGCCAGCAAGGTAGCGTTGCCACCCATCTAGGAGCCTCCAGGGGCAGACGTGCAGGACGTGCGCGTTGTCGTAAAAGGTCGAGTGTCCTATAAATCTGCCGTGTGCTATCGTCCACCGTGACCCAGCGTAGAACTCTGTCGGATCTTCCGATGCACAGCACAAAATGCCTACGGTGCAGCACTCCGGGGGCCGATTTCATCTACGTTGGATATCCCTTAGTCTGTCTTCGAGCCGAAAGGCAAGAGAGGCGCCTCGCCCAACATTCCCAGCGAACCGAAGTGCATAAGTGAAGACTGCTGCGGAAGTGCCCCTTGTCTACGGCCGATAGGCCACACAACGAGGCGTGCAGGCGGTCACCTGAGCAGGAATTTCCTGAGTCTCTGACAGGGCCTGTTCGAGTGTTAAGTCGAGCATCATCTCGGTACATTGCAATATCTGTGATCCCATACCACCCGGGCGGCCTCCGAGCTCCTCACGTCGCCGACTTCCAGCTATTCGAATGGCAGGCGAAACTCATGTCTTTCGCAATTCTGGTGAGGCCTGAAGCTCATTGTGCACTGACAGGCTGACGTGGCACTTGGTAATAGGCCACCTGTGCGAGGCGCCTCATACCGATATCGATGATTTATGAAGAGGGGACGAATAGTGAAAGATTAATTGAAAGCTGAGTGAAGATTCTGTCTAAGCCCGGGCGCAAAGCTCCCACTGCAGAGACCCCAGATTCCGCGACAAAGGGTCGAGTTATACCGGCACAAAACTGGCCTCAAGGTCGACGAGCATTCTTTGAACCTGCGCGCAACTTTCGCGCGCGTCATCCCGAGAGGCGTGTTTCAGAACGAGATGGCAGAAGAGATAGGAATCTTCCCGGGGGGAAGAGAGTATCGGAAAAGTGACTATATAACGTCGTTCTGAAGAGCGTGTAAGCCAAGCGTGCAAGCTCGACTTGGGCTTCCAGAGTCGGAAATCCTACCGCGGGGATGTCTTGCTCTTGAAATCCGATTAGGAATAAAACCTGTTTCCAATCAAACACTCTCCGGTTCAGCGCTACTGCAGTCGTTTAGTTGTTAAGGGAAACGCGCTCTTGTGTTTTTAATGGGCAACGTCCTCACGGAACCCTAGAGGTTGTCAAATAGTTTCCACGTCATGTAGACGTGATCTAATGATTTCGTTAGAGAGCGTCCGAGCACCCCTATTGGACGGTGTCGAGGCAACCGCGCGCAATGTTGATAACGACTGCCGGACCAACCAAGGGCCCGAACAGAGTTCTACACCTGCGGTCCAAAACGTTCCTCGCTGACTATTCCTCTTTCTTCATCAATATCAACTTCGGTAAACTTATCTTCATCTGTGGAGCATCGATTCATTTGTCAACTGTTCGGAGAGCGTCTCAGTGCGAACTTGAATTCGTACTCCGACCTCCGAGTGACTTCATCCGCACCTTGCAGCTTGTCTTTGAACCAGTCGAAGAACGAGTTGCGGCATATAGTAGCTGAGCCGTGGAAACGTGCCCAGCCCGACCCAGACGTATGCGCGTTTCTACTCCTGTTAGGAGCCGAATTTGGGGCACGTTTCGTGTTTACTCGTGGACAGCTTCCTCGCAAGGACTGTGCTCTCCTCACACTGAAAGAAAAACCTTGCGTTGCTAAACAGACCGACATAATGATGCCTCCCTGCTGAATGCTCTGTTGATTAATTACTTCAACTTGGTTCAGAGTGACTCTTGGTTTACAGTCTCATCGCATCGTCACACACTCACCCGAACCCACAATTCTTCCTGCTACCTCGTCATTTGCCAATTATCAACAGAAATAGGAAAAAATGGTCATAGATCCTTGTGAAGTGATCGGAATGGGGCAAACAAGGTATCGAATCGCATGCGGAAGACCTAACCAATGTGGTCATATGGCTGGTTTAGACCCATTCGGGAAAAATCTCATGACCGCAGTGGCTGAGGAGGAGGGGGTAAAAAGCAGCTGGAAATCTGAGTTTGGTAATTATCAACACGAGAGGAAAAAAGTGGATAACGTTTCGACAAGTGATCGGAATCGTGCAAACAAAGATGCTATGGACATCTACACGAGTCCCCGGATGGGACTGTGTGGTTGTTACACCCTAAAAAACCCTAACCCTAACCCTAGAGCACTTTGCGGAGATCAAAAAAGCATGAATGGCAGCCCCGCGCGCGGGTAGTGTCCGTAGTGATATTCGTGAATAGTGATATTGGCTAATAATGATATTCATGAATAGGGATATTGGCCAATACCTTATAGAGACATTCGTGAATAGGGATATTGGCTAATAATGATATTAGCGAATAGTGATATTGACCCGCGCTAATGATATTCTCGCGAATAGTGATATTGGCTAATAATGAGATTCAATCGAAGTTCGATGTAGTGTTATATGATGTTTGCGAAATGTGATATCGTGATTACATATTCGAATAACATATGTGATACAAATTTCGGATGATATCAGTTACAACAAAAAGGAAGAGGGAAAGCTGACTACGGACTACGGAAAAGTACGGAGGAACGGACCCCTTGCCGGCAGGCAAGAACTTTTTGAAATATAGAAAATACAATACAATGAAAGTCTTCATCAAATTTACACAATGTAACCCCATGGTCCGCTCCTACCGGGCAGTCCCAACAGCTCTTGCAGCTGACTCTCTAGGTCACTCTTACGAGTGCTGGCTGCTGGGGTGTGACCCATGCCCCGCAGCATGCCCACCAGCTCATCCTTCACCAACTTCGCATGCAGCACGTTGTTCAGCTCCCGTCCCAACTTCTCCCGAGCCCCCTCTGCCAACTTGTAGTACTTGTTCGACCTCTCTAGCTCCTTTGCAGCCTGCTCCCGCTTCCTCTTCTCGGACTCCTGTGCAGCCTGCTGCTTCTCTTCAGCCACTTGCTGAATGGCAGCAAAGCTGGCATCCGAGGTCATGGGACCCTTGTCCCAGAATAGGGCACTGGTCACACGGCCCCGTCCACGTGCCGTTTCCCCCTATAGCACTTGCGACACCGCCTCCTTTGTTCACCAACACTTCCCCATCGTCGTCCTTGTCCCCCTTCACTATTCGTTGTGCTTTTGACTTCGACGAGTCGGTGCAGTCCATGGTGAGTCGAGTCTCGTCGAAGCTCAAAACCCTATCTGGCTTTGTGATGTGGATCATGCGAGAATGCGGTTTGCTGTCGTTGAAGTCCGGATTCCACACCGCCAGCTTTGCCTCCACTAAGGTGTCCGCAACCACCTTGTAATGCCTCTCCATGTTCTCCGCAGTGCACCACTTGCCCCTCAGCAGCTCCAGGGGCCGCTGGTTCCCAGTTCGCATTTCAAAACGATCTAAATATCCATAATACCAGTTGTTATCCACTATCCCATGCGAAAACTTCTCCGCATACACGGTGCCTTCAATCAACTCGTTCGCGTATGTGCACACGGTATGTTTGAACACGGGGATCTTGCAGGCTCTAAGAGCCTTTATGAAGTCGTGGAGCTTCTCTTCCGCCCATTTCGGAATGTAGCTTTTGCGCCCTGCTTTCTCAGGGGATGCAATAGCTACTCGCGAGGCAGCTTTAGAGATTGTGGAGTAGTGTATTGAGATTCCGTATTTTGCGGAGACCGCCTCTGCAGCCCTCCTGCAGCTCATGAGCTCGTCCTTCACACTTTGCGCCGCCCACTTATATGCCGCTATATATATTTCGCGTGATGATTTGTTGGGAGTTACATCAGGCGGAGAATGCTTCGATGTTGTCTCACTTGCCGCTTGGGCAAGCGAGTCCAAACCGCCCGACTTCAAACCGGCCGAGGCGCACAGACCGTCGGGCACGCTAGAGGCAGGGGTGTCAAACACCGTCGATAGATCGTGGGGTTGGAGTGGTGACACACCACTATTTTCCTGAGGGGTTTTAGATTTCCCAACAGGAGTGGCCAACTCAGATGCAACACAACTTGCTTCACCCACAGCTTCACAACCCACAGCTTCACCACTGCCAACGGAAGTCAACGGAGTGAGCATGGCGTCGAACTCTTTAGACGCTGAGGGATTTCGTAGTTCTTCTTCCGCCACCATAAGAAGGGCGCGTTCAATATCAGTGCCCTTCCATTGCTTCACATAGTAGCGTACCGTATTGGCGTT
The DNA here is from genome assembly GCA_001247695.2 of Cymbomonas tetramitiformis. NCBI lineage: Eukaryota > Viridiplantae > Chlorophyta > Pyramimonadophyceae > Pyramimonadales > Pyramimonadaceae > Cymbomonas > Cymbomonas tetramitiformis. The sequence continues at coordinate 54,740 of LGRX02002134.1, forward strand.
GTCCAGGTCGAAATGTCGGGCAGCAGCTGTGATGCCTGTGAAGCGACCACTCAAGAAAGCTTGCGCAGCCTCTTGGGCACGCGCGCCTTTCGAGGTAACCATAGTGGGGGAAGCAAATCGCTTCCCAGATCTGTCCACGGAATAGCAAATGTCAGAGATGAGCACAGTAAGGAAAATGTGAAAACAACACGGAATGCGAAGTCCCCAGGGGTTATCGCTTACCGTTCAGAACGTGTGAGCACCATATTATAGAATACTAGAGTCCTCGACCTTTAGCTTAAGGTATATTTCTTAATATACCCACTTTTTCCTCTTTTTTACACCGTTTTTTCCTTATCTCGAACTGCACTGCAGCATAAAAAACGTTCTACTGGACTGCTGGAAGCGAGCGAAATATGTTTCTCCACTGTCTTCAACTGCCTAAAATGATGAGCTTTTGTCCCGGGTCGATATCGCAACCAATGCGCGCGATACCGTCGATTTTTCCTATTTGTTGATCATTTCCAAACTGTTGACGATTTCCAAATGACGAGGTATCTGCTTCTCTCGCGTCTCGTCGTCTCGGTCTCTCTCTCTCTCACGACTCACCTCCCCGATTGCGATTGGAATCACCACCTACAGTACTCAGTAGTCCTAGTCATCCCTCAATTATCTACTAAAAATAAAAAGGGAATAACATATAACTCATCGAATATTATCTCTATGACTTAAATTAATTTACCCCGGGAGCCCCAAGGCGGGCCCCGGCTACCGAACGATTAAGGGCAGTCCATGTCCCAAAAGTCACTATCAGACAGACACGCATCAACTCAACCTGAACTAGTTCTTGAAGATCGCCAGGACAATCACTCCTAACTCAATGATCGAGACAATCTACAAATCCTAACAAGTAGCCTCCGCGCACTCCATGACCGTCACCCTCCGCTCCCCGCACTCCTCCTGCACCACCACCCCCACCCCCCCAAGTCGGGCACACCAAAACCAGCGTTAACCTATGGCAATACCAGTGTCAATGGGTGCGCGCCGAACCATCGGGGGGGACAGAATGCACCGGGAGAAAAGGGGGGTGAACTGAGTTAAAGTTGCCCTATCATTTAGTGACCCGCAAGTCGTCCCATAATGCCCCTCACCTTTCGGTTCAGTTTGAGATTGCTATGTGATACGAGTAAGATGCATGCCAATGTCGAGAGATGCAAAAATGATCAAGTTCGTCAATGGTGGGCAGAGGAAATCCAACGAGTGCAAGTCAAGGCCGAGTCCCCCTGAGCGACGGTGCTCACTGTCCACCCCTGTGTTCCGTCTCCTCCGGGCAACCCGCAACTTCCATTGGAAACCCGTTGCCTCGTGGAATATTTCTGCCATACCTCTTCAGGTCCGCAACCTTAATCTCGTACCTCTTCCGAAGCCGGCTAGCGAAGTCGTGCCCTCCTTCCACAATCTTAGCAATATATGAGCACCAAATGTCGAAAAAGAAATCCCGGACCAAAGGTCTAATCCTTCCCTTCAACTTGTCCGAGCTTGCCTGACCGATGTTAGATACCAACCAACGTCTTAATTCCTCTGGAACTTTACCGTACAAAAAGTCCTTCCTTTGCGACGGCAATAGCATGCCCTTGATCATGGTTCTTGTCGTGCTAGCAGGCCTGTTCAGCGGCAGAAGCCCGTCAATCTTGTCTGCTAATCGGTTGGCACCTTCCTCGTACACTCCCGCCATGGCCGGACATTTACAAAAGATGTGGTGTTCGTTCGCAACCTCTTCGTCCTGCACATGCAGAGGGCAAGCATATCCCGGATAGAGATCCGGGAAGTGTCTGTCGTTGGTAACTTGAATGTTTCTAGGGGTGGGCAAACTGCCCACCCCCAACTTTGCTGCAAAGATGTTATTCTTGTGCTGCGAACCTTTCCCTCTCCTAAGCTTGGATGCCTGCACCCACGAACCTTCCTGCTCTAGAAACTTAATGTGTTGGCTCGGGCCCGCTTTCCGGAGGGCCGACCGGAGCAAATATTCATCCATGTCATAGTACCAAAGTGCATGGGTGTATGTGGTCTTTATGTTGCTCACTCCTTCAGTGTCACTTACCACGTAGTATTTTGGGAGGTAACGGTATGGCTCCCGCAGAAGGCACGAGTAATCTCTAGCTTCCTTGGCCCGTCTATCCGCCGAAACATTCATCACACTCGGCAAGTCATCTCTCCTTGTGTGTGACTTAACGTGTACCACATTGGTCACCACTCCTCTGCCTTCCCTCATGTCAATGATGGCTGCTATGAGGGAGTACAAGGCGTAATTCTCCATCTTCCTCCAGAGCCTAGGGTCCCTTCCTTTATCGAATCTGATTTTCCGCACATTATCTATGGTGTTCTTGGAATCGGTGTGTACCGTGATGTCCGTCCCCAAGTCTTGCCAGAGTAAAGCTAAAAGTAACCCGTATGCCTCCGCCCTTGGGACCGATTGTTCCCCTGGTATAGCCGACATCATAAACGATTCGTCCTCTGTTACCACAGCGCACCCCGCTCTACTATCATTGAGACTCCCATCCGAGGCATATTGTCTTTCCTTCCTAGAGAAAAGTTCCTCCATGGTGTTAATGACCCCCGTGTCTTTGAAAAGTGTCGGGGCATCCCAGCTATGTGACCTATACCGCTTAGCTCTACCCCACATCATCCTGGGGAGTGTCTTCACAAGGTCTCCGGAAATCCCTTCCACTCTGAGCCTCGTGCCCACATTTACCATGTCCCGAAAGGCCGTGTACATGACACCGCCATCATTCTCCCGAAGCATGCGTTCCATCACCCCCGTGGGTCTCGCGCCCGCTCCAAAAAGTTCTCCAAGAGTCCGGTGACCATGTAATTGCAAGAAATGCATCCACCTTGCATTCTTTACCATGACTTTGGATTGGAGACCCAGGAAGTCATTGAGAGTGCAGTTCTCTCCGGTGTGCCAATGTGGGTTAGCCTCAATCCTCTTATCGCTGCGCCTGAGGCCTTCACCTGCCTCCCTGAGATATTCTGGATATCCTGCACACTTTTTAACCGATGGCATAGGGTTTCTTTTATCCTTGATATCCCCTCGGAGCAGGTTCCAACCTGTTTTAGCCCGGAGCTCTTTAATTGTGTCAACCGTTGTATAATAGCAGTATTTGCTTGGCGATTGTAATGATTGGAGTAGATTGTCTAATTTCGCTGTGAAATACAGTGCCTCGATGTTGTCTATCCCGAACCCCAGACCCGACGAGGTATTGAACACAGCCGCCCTTGGAGTGTTGAGCATGCAATTCAACTTTCTCTGTATAACCTTCCATAATTCCTGGGACATCCCTGCTAGGGTCATGGCTTCCTCAGTGCTAGTAGCCATCCCAGGTTTGCTCCTTGCCATCCAGTTTGCCGCAAAGTAATAACTAAAAATGCTCAGCACGTCAGAATTAATGATCTTGGTGACCTCCATTTGGCGAAAAGAACTATTATGTAGCCTTCCTAATGCCATAGAGAACTTTTTGTAAACTTTCATGTTATGGTGCCTCCATGCTTCCGACGGCATGAGATGTCCATCCCCCACCACTACCAGATATCCCAAGTATTCCAGGGGGACATTGTTAGGTCTATGTGGAATGAGACATGCTGAAATCTGTATAGGCAGCCCTGACTGGGAGTCCCGGTCAGGCCCCTATGACAGATCCCTAGGACCAACACTGGACTGCTGACTGATCTGTAGGTTCGTACTGTGACACACGCTGTGTCACAGGTAGGCTAGACTCCGAGACCGTCCGAGACCGTTCCGGGTATATCTAGCTTAGGGTTTATTTATCTTATACAGTTTATCCACACGAGTACGGGACTTTCTGATATCTAGTGTACTTGGATATTCCGGTAGGTCGTGGCCCCATCCACGTTTTCATTCCACTTGCTATCTTGGCCATGATTGGCTAAGCAGCCGCTTGAAGAGGTGGTGCGCACTTGCGCGTTTGGGTGCGACTAGGATTCGGACATGATTTTACGGTAGACGTCTTTTGCGGCTGCGAGTCATGGGCACCGCGCGTTGCTATTGCTCGGTTGTGGCAATGTTCATTTACGTTGTTTTACCTGCCCTGATCCCGCTGGTTTACGTATTTTGGGCTGGTGCTCCGGACGCCTTCGACCACATCGACATTTGCAAGTGCCCCACGCTCTTTTCGCCGCTCCGCACGTTCTGCCGTTACGTCATCCCTCCATTTCCGCCACAACGCCCAAGCGTGCTACCGCGCATCATCTTTTCTCTGGCTTTCAGAAGTATGGCTACGTCTACTCGAGCTCGTAAACGCCTATTGAAGGACTCCGACTTGGACGCCTCTATACGGCTTTTGGATGCGGTTCGGGACACTCCGACCGCTAGCACTCCACCTGTGGTGCCCCCTGCTGTTTCCAGCAACTCCGACACCGCTGTCGCGTTGCGGAAACATCTTGTTGACCAACACGCCGCTGTTGACGTGGTCTACAAGGGGAGGTTGCATCGGGCTTGGGCCAAGGGTATCCGCGAGGATATCCTTGGTTCCAAGAAACATCATTATCGTGGCACTGACGACGCGGACCGCCTCTCCGAGCTGGTGGTGCAGCTTCGTACGGAGTTTCAGTCCGCTGGGCTGGATTTGTCTCCCTTTGACCTCGACGACCCCACCTCTCTGGTTATCGAGAAGGTTAATGGGCTTCTCTACGACGTGTTGGCCCTCGTCGTGGAGCGCAACTCAGTGGCGGACACCTGGCTTCGCGGTACGGACTCCTCGGCTGACCGAGATGGACGTCGTGCTCTTATCGACATCATCAAGGGGAGCGTGCCGGCAGCTCTACGCGAGAGTCACCAGCAGGAGCACGCGGCTCTTCGTTATCCCGCGGGCGTTGACCCGCAGCCGATCTTGGCTCGCGAGCAACGTCTGGTGCGGGATAACCGCGCTCCTGACTGGCAACCCACCGACGAGACCCGCAAGCTCTCATTATACAACCGCCTCGACCCGGTCTTCTACGCGGCGGTGAAGGTGCGTTATCCGCTTGCGGGTGACCTTAGCGGCGTTACTCTCCGCTCGCTTCAGGCTCTCGTCGTGGCCATCTTCCAGGCATGTGCACAGTCAGACGAGGGGGCGGCAGTACGTGAGAAGCAGGTGCTGGGGATGGACGGTAAGCCCTCCGCTCTGGTCACGTCGTCGGAGTACACTGTACTCCTCGAGGAGATTGCGGCCTTGAAGGCCTTGGTGCGAGGTGGCCGTGCGGGCGGGGGACAGCAGCCGCAGCCGCAGCATCGGGGGAAGCAGCCTACATCGGGGGAAGCAGCCTATCTAGTGTACTTGGATATTCCGGTAAGACATGATTCCCCAGTGTGGTCACGGATGCGGATAACCGGGGGGATCTCTTGGCCAGGAGTGCATGACGTGTAATGGCATTTACCCGGGCTCAAGTGCAAACCTACCGCTCTCAGGAAAGTTGAGAACAAACGAACCATCTCTACAAATTCATCTGGGTCATCACTCACCAATAAGTTATCATCAGCGAACGCACAACCCGGAATGTTTAGGCAGCCATCCTTCCCTTCCAATTCAGCTTCTTTCGGCAATCGCATATACTTCATTTTCCACTTGTACCCCATGCCCGCATGTTCTATAAACTTTAGGAAAATATCGTATACAATGTTAAACCGCAATGGCGATAGGGCACAACCTTGTTTACAGCCTTGCTCGATAGGGAAGAAATCAGTGTTACCAACCGGAGACCTAACAGTGCACTGGAAGCCGGATTGGAGATTGTGTATAAATTGCATAACTCCATCATCGAACCCCATGAACTTTAAAGAGTTCACAAATGCCCCAAAGTCAACCGTATCGAAAGCCTTCCTTACATCTGTGGAGAGAATGTACAATGCTTTGTTGTTGCGTTGGGCGTGTTTCACCACATTTTGGAAAACGTTCACTTGGGTGAGGCAGCTGAAGTTTGCTTTACCGGCTGCTTGAGCGTGCGTGATCCCATCCGATTCCGTAATGATTCTTGTCATCCTGTTATTTATGATTTTTGTGACCAATTTATATATGATAGGGAGGAGGGTGATGCCCCTGTAGTTGTTCAAATCTCTATTGTCTCCTTTCTTAAATAGGGGAACGATGACCCCCTGCATCAGTTGTTTGGGGAAAATCCTCGTCAACATGATGGAATTAATCAGCCCCAACACCAAGGTCCTCAGATTGGTGCAATTCTCCTCACATGTGTTCCTAACTTCCACGTCTAGATCCCCTCCGGCGGTGTCACTTGGTTTGCATAAGTTAAATATCACTTTAAGTGTATTGATCTCCACTAAGTCTAACGGGTTACACGCTTTGTTGGGGGTGGTGTCGATCACCTCTGTCAACTCACTCACCTCTACCTCTTGCAATACCTCACCTGTGCGGGCTTGCACGCGTTCTCTTATTGCATCGTACACCGGAACACCGCTGACAAATTCGTCGAGGGAGGCGGTCTGGTCCGACGTGCCCCTGGTGGGTTTCCTACCGAGTTTGGCCCACGAGCTCCTAAAAGCCTCTAAAATACCATGCTTGTCCATCACAATCTCTCCTTCCTCTGTCATAATAGCCATCACCGCCTCAGTCCGATCCTTCGGGTAGCACATTACTCGCAATTGGTGGCTATATTTGGCGGCCTCCCTCCGGTATCTCTCTGTGAACACCCTCTTACCCTCTAGTCGGTACTCCGCTTCTTGCAAACGATATGTGACCCAAAGTTTCCTTCTGGCGGCCTCTGCATCCGCCATCCATAGCATCACCTCTTCATCTTGTAAAGTGAACTTTCTATGGGTGAAGTGGGGTGGCCGCAACACTCCTGCTTTGTCTTTATATCTGTTCACTGCCGCTCTGAATGCTGAAATGTTCTGTCCTTTCTTCCTAGTATCGACAGTGTGTCCTCCTCCCGTATCCTTGTACCAATCATGCATACCCATCACCGCCCTTTTGACCGCTTTGACCCGTCCTATGGTTGATCTAGTTGTAGACATTTCTTTGCTAATCGGAATCTTGAACTTACCCGGGGTAAAGGAGGATTGAAACGGAGAAGGCACTTGTTTCCCCAGAATGTCTTGTAGGTCTCCTGTACGTGATTCAATTTCCCGCCGTTCCCGACACCGTCCGAAGGCCTCCGGGTCTCCTAGCAGGTTGTTCAATCTGTCACTCATACCCTTATGAAAGGTGCCAAGTTGTGACATAATCTTACCCTTGTCCTCCATAGGGTATACCGGAATATCCAAGTACACTAGATATCAGAAAGTCCCGTACTCGTGTGGATAAACTGTGTAAGATAAATAAACCCTAAGCTAGATATACCCGGAACGGTCTCGGACGGTCTCGGAGTCTAGCCTACCTGTGACACAGCGTGTGTCACAGTACGAACCTACAGATCAGTCAGTAGTCCAGTGTTGGTCCTAGGAATCTGTCATAGGGGCCTGACCGGGACTCCCAGTCAGGGCTGCCTATACAGATTTCAGCACACCACCCCAGCACTGTGGGTGGTGACTGGCTAGGAGAGTCAGAAAATGTAAAGCTGTAAGTGTTAGGGCAGGAGCCAGGGTGACAAGGCCTAACTGCTAATCTAACTGTGCAATTCTGATACACAAATTAGAACCCTCTAGCTAGCACAAGAGCAGAAACTCACAGGCAATTAAGGTCCTGCTAAACTACTGAAAGGCTCTGTGTCAGCAAGTCAAATTGAAGATTTCAAAGGTGTCAAAGTAAAACCATAAACCAGATTGAAGAAGTCTTTGAGGTCACAGGAGTTCTGCACACCACCATGTTGGTGTGCCTCCAGAGTGAGCAAGAAGTCAATCGACAGTACCAAAGTAGCCAGCGGTGGCCTCACGGAAGTCCATCCCATAGTAGGAAGTAAAGTAACCAGCTCCATAATAGTGCCCCGCATCAAGAGGACCGCTCTCATGTAAGGCCATGCCGTAGTAGAATGCCATGTCAATACCCAAATCCGCTTGAGCCAAATCCTGAAATGCTAAAAAGCTCAAAGTGTCAGGAGGCTCGGGCGGCTGAAGCTGTGGCAAACCGCCAGCTAACAAGAGATCCCGAGCTGGCATCACCGAGTCAACAAAATCATTCGTAGAGTAAAATGACGGAGCCTCCCAATCGAGATCACCACCAGGCGAAGGCACCTCCGTAGCCGGTGCACATGCCGACACAGCAGAAGCTGTGGACGCCGAAACAGACACACCTGCAAAAGAAATGCACAACAGAGAGAGCACCGCGAGAGCGCCGATTGCCGGCGTGCCAAAGCCGAAAGGCGGCACACCGCATCCGATAGCACCGGACGGAGCCCGCGGCTTCACCGCGAAAGTACCGTCGGCGTAATCCTCGTAGTCGTCCGTGTCATAGCCTGTCAGGTCAGACGGGTGGACGGCGGCGTGATTCACTGTCTGCACGAAGCCTCCGAACTCACCGCATGTCGCCTCTGTGGTGGTCACCCGCGCCGATTGAACTGGCGCGGGCCGTACATCCTTCGCCTGCGAAACAGGCATAGCAGGGGCCGGCACGGCGGACGCCGATGCCGCCGCACCACCTGCCGGAACCTGCCCCTCCGGTGTGATCCCCGCCGCAGCGGCAGGGCCACACACCAGAGCCGATGCATGCTCCTCAACCGCACTCCCAGGAACAAAGGATGCGTGAGTGTAATGTACCTGCTCTTGGGCGGCCTGAACCTCAGAGGTGAGGGCATCAAGCCGCCGCAAGATGTCCTCGTCGTCGGTCCCGCCAGAAGGCGGAGGCGGTACGCTGAATCCGTAGGCCGACACGTCGATGCCGCCAATCCCGCCCGCGGAAAGCACAGCGGGGGGACCATAAGCCGAAGCCGCACGGGCGAAGGCCTCCGGTCCATCATCCGCAGCCTCCTGGAAAACCTGCACAAGTGCCAGGGTGTGAAGACCCTCCGCATCCTCCTCCTCAATAGGAATGCAGAAGGCCGCTGCCGTGGCCGACGAATGCTGGCGCCCACCAAGAGGGCAGTCGCGGTACGCGTGATAGGCGTCCCCTTTGCCCGCCTTGCGGCAACGGTGGCAAAGGGGCTTGGCCTTCATGCTGTCCCTGTCGAACCCCACAGACGGTGCCGGGTGCACACCCACTCGATGGCCTCGCGGATGCTGCTTACCGCGCGGCTGCGGCTGCTGCTGTCGCTGAGCCGCGCCCGCACGATTGCCCTGCACAAGCGCCTTCAAGGCGGCGATTTCGTCGAGAAGGACCGCGTACTCAGAAGACGTGATAAGGGCGGAGGGCTTACCGCCCGCCCCCAGTGTCTGCTTCTCACGCACTGCCGCCCCATCATCCGACTGCGCCCAGGCCTGAAAGATGGCCACGACGAGCGCCTGGAGCGAGCGGAGAGTGACCCCGCTAAGGTCACCCGCAAGCGGGTACCGCACCTTCACCGCCGCGTAGAACACGGGGTCGAGGCGGTTGTAGAGGGACAACTTACGGGTCTCGTCGGTGGGCTGCCAGTCAGGAGCGCGGTTATCCCGCACCAGACGTTGCTCACGAGCCAAGATCGGCTGCGGGTCAACGCCTGCGGGATAACGAAGCGCCGCATGCTCCTGCTGGTGGCTCTCGCGAAGGACTGTCGGCACGCTCCCCTTGATGATGTCGATGAGGGCACGACGTCCATCTCGGTCAGCCGAAGAGTCCGTACCCCGAAGCCAGGTGTCGGCCACAGAGTTGCGCTCCACGACGAGGGCCAAGACGTCATAGAGTAGTCCATTAACCTTCTCGACAACCAAAGAGGTGGGGTCGTCGAGGTCAAAGGGGGCCAAGTCCAGTCCAGCGGACTCAAACTCGGTCCGAAGCTGCACCACCAACTCGGAGAGGCGGTCGGTGTCGTCGGTACCACGATAATGATGTTTCTTGGAACCAAGGATATCCTCGCGGATACCCTTGGCCCAAGCCCGATGTAGCCTCCCCTTGTAGACCACGTCGACCGCAGCGTGCTGGTCAACGATCCGAGATGCTTCCGCAACGCGACAGCGGCGTCGGAGTTGCTGGAAGGATTAGGGGGCACCACAGGCGGGGTGCTAGCGGTTGGGGTGTCCCGAACCGCATCTATAAGCCGTATAGAGGCGTCCAAGTCGGAGTCCTTTAATAGGCGTTTACGAGCTCGTGTAGATGTCGCCATTCTTCTGAAAGCCAGAGAAAAGATGATGCGCGGTAGCACGTTTGGGTGTTGTGGCGGAAATGGAGGGATGACGTAACGGCAGAACGTGCGGAGCGGCGAAAAGAGCGTGGGGCACTTGCAAATGTCGATGTGGTCGAAGGCGTCCGGAGCACCAGCCCAAAATACGTAAACCAGCGGGATCAGTGCAGGCAGAACAACGCAAATGAACATTGCCACAACCGAGCAATAGCAACGCGCGGTGCCCATGACTCGCAGCCGCAAAAGACGTCTACCGTAAAATCATGTCCAAATCCTAGTCGCACCCAAACGCGCAAGTGCGCACCACCTCTTCAAGCGGCTGCTTAGCCAATCATGGCCAAGATAGCAAGTGGAATGAAAACGTGGATGGGGCCACGACCTACCGGAATATCCAAGTACACTAGATATCAGAAAGTCCCGTACTCGTGTGGATAAACTGTGTAAGATAAATAAACCCTAAGCTAGATATACCCGGAACGGTCTCGGACGGTCTCGGTGTCTAGCCTACCTGTGACACAGCGTGTGTCACAGTACGAACCTACAGATCAGTCAGTAGTCCAGTGTTGGTCCTAGGAATCTGTCATAGGGGCCTGCACCGGGACTCCCAGTCAGGGCTGCCTATACAGATTTCAGCAGGGTATCTTGTCTTGACCATTTCCGGGAGTTCCGACACATCTGGCCTCAAAGCCCCTGCAAGCGTGTGCAGGTTGAGACTAACCGTAACCGGGTTGTGATCTGAGTACGAATCGTATAGAGGCCAATGTACCCCCAGTGGGTTTTCTACGTACATGGAGTCAATGTATGTGTCTTCCACCCCCCTCAGGCTGCTAGCCAGAATATGGTCAATTCTCCTCTTCGAAAAATCCCTAGGGTCGGAAACATTATTGTTGGCTACGTAGGTCCAGTGGGACTTGGCGTGCCTATCATCTATTAATTCTCCCGTATCATAGACCGCCAACTCACTCATCATTCTCCATAATAACCTATCGCAAAGGGAATATCGCGGGGCCCTCAATTCATTGTAGTGATCCTTCTCATGATCAATTATTGCATTCATGTCTCCCAAAATGTAATAGTATGGTGTATCTAAATTCTTCCTAATGCATTCCTTAAATTGGAAATGGAAACACTTCATCTCCGCCGCGGTAAACCCAGATGACTGGGGCGGGCAGTAGACTCCTATGAACCAGGCCTCCAACTTTGAGGGCGAGCTCGGGTTAAGGTCCACCTTAATAGCATTGACTCTCCCTCTTAGAATTGGATGAAGTTCACCCCACTCACCAGACGTGCTTGTGACGCAGAGGGAGTTCTTATAGAAAATCGAAACCCCCCATAATCCCGTATGATGGGTGTGATGTACCTCCTTATGGTCAGGGAATATTGCATGTCTAGATTTACTTAGCTTGTCGTCTGTCAGCTTAGTATCGACCATGACTGCTATGTCATGCTTGTCTATCCACCCACCTTTGCGGTTCCTATCTGTGTCCACCATTGATTTATAGTGTGCATGTAATGAATTTATGTTAATAGTTCCGACGTTTATGATGTGCTCGTCACCCGTATGGCGTGCTCCCTGCCTTACGACTCCTGTGGGTCTGCTTTCCTTAAGCACACCGAACTTCCTCCCAAAGGCTTGCACCGTCTTGTTAAGATCAATTGTTGTCCGTCCTGCGGCCTCTCGTTGTTCGTAGTCCTTCCATGTCGATATGTTGTCCGAGGTGTTCCATCTTCTCCAAAGCACAATCATCCTCATCACCCAAATCCCGCATAGTTGTCCTTCGTATTGGTGCCTTATCCCCATTCTCTCCATCCTACATCTTCTGACTTCCGATCCAGATGTGATCCATCCTGCTACTGCTTCCCATATGCTATCCCCCCCTTTGACCGTCTCCTGGTCTCCTTCTGCGGGGTCGTAAATATATACCGAAGTGCTTCCCTCTTGTGTCCGGGCAACCATTATCAGCCACCAATGTTTGTCGTCGCAAACGGGTATCACCCAGTGTCCAGGGTCGTCACGGGCTGAGCTGTCCCCTATTCTGAACTTCAGTGTCGATCTTACAGAATTTGAGTGGATGCTGCCGTGGGAAGTCGAGCCCATAATGGCCTTTACCACCCTATTCATTACAGCGTCATCTACCTGTCCATTTCTGTCCGTCTCCCCACTGGCCGAGCCACCTGAAATTCCCAGCGGAGGAGAAATCGCATCATCGCTACCTAACCATTGTGACATCTGTAGGAATATCTTGTTTATCATATTTAGCCGGTGTGCCCGCCCACCCAAGACTCTGGGTGTTGCCTGGTACCACCCATCCCTGTGACGGGATGCATATCGGTTATGGTTGCCCTTGACACGAAGTGAGGTGATCTTATTTTTAAGTATGATGGGTCGTTTATAGTACCACCCTCTGCAAACACACCTCCAAAACGAAGTCGGTCTCTTATGTGCCGAATATACTATTGATCGTGGCCCGGGTATCCCGTGTCTTGGCATCCCCCCACGGAGCCTCCTATCCCAGAATGTCATGACGTGTGCGATCATAACAAACACTCCTATTTCAAAGTGGATGAGAGGGTATGTATCTTGGAGGTCCGTGACCTGTCGCCACAACCTTCTCTCAACAGAGTGTCGGTTTGTGCCGTCTATCATACTAAGCAAATGCTCCCTTATAGTTATCCCAGAGCATGGTGATCAACATAAAATAATTCAATATATATATATATATGTGCGCGGAGCTGCCACGAGCTGAGTATATATGTATTATATCACTCTAAACACACCACCACATCGAGTACAACAAATGTATCTCATTGGAATGCATGTGCTCGGAGCTGCCACAGGCTGAGTATATATGTATCTCATCGAAATGCATGTGCGCGGAGCTGCCACAGGCTGAGTACATATGTATCTCATCGGAATGCATGAGCTGCCAAAGGCTGAGTATTTATGTATCTCATGGGAAAGCATGTGTGCGGAGCTGCCCCAGGCTGAGTACATATGTATCTCATCGGAATGCATGAGCTGTCACAGGCTGAGTATATATGTATCTCAGCGGAATGCATGTGCGCGGGGCTGCCACAGGCTGAATATATATGTATCTCATCGGAATGCATCAGCTGCCACGTTCTAAGTATATATGTATCTCATCGGAATGCGTGTGCGCGGAGCTGCCACGGGCTGAGAATATATGTATCTCATCGGAATGCGTGTGCGCGGAGCCGCCACAGGCTGAGTATATATGTATCTCATTTGAATGCATGAGTTGTCACGAGCTGAGTATATATGTATCTCATGGAAATGCATGTGCGCGGAGCTGCCACAGGCTGAGTATATGTGTGTTTCGTCGAAATGCATGTGCGCGGGGGTGCCACAGGCTGGGTATATATGTATCTCATCAGAATGAATGTGCGCGGAGCTGCCACAAGCTGAGTATATATGTATCTCATCAGAATGCATGTGCGCGGGGGTGCCATAGGCTGAGTATATATGAATCTCATCGGAATGCATGTGCGCGGAGCTGCCACAGGCTGAGTATATATGTATCTCATGGGATTGCATGTGCGCGGAGCTGCCACAGGCCGAGAATATGTGTGTGTTTCATCGGAATGCATGTGCGCGGAGCTGTCACAGACTGAGTATGTATGTATCTTATTGGAATGCATGTGCGCGAAGCTGCCACAGGCTGAGTATATATGTATCTCATCGGAATGCATGTGCGCGGAGCTGCCAAATGCTGAGTATAATTATATGTATCCCATCGGAATGCATGTGCGCGGAGCTGCCACAGGCTGAGTATATATGTATCTCATTGGAATGCATGAGTTGTCACGAGCTGAGTATATATGCATCTCATGGAAATGCATGTGCGCGGAGCTGCCACAGGCTGAGTATATGTGTGTTTTATCGAAATGCATGTGCACGGGGGTGCCACAGGCTGGGTATATATGTATCTCATCAGAATGAATGTGCGCGGAGCTGGCACGGGCTGAGTATATATGTATCTCATCAGAGTGCATGTGCGCAGGGGTGCCACAGGCTGAGTATATATGTATCTCATCGGAATGCATGTGCGCGGAGCTGCCACAGGCTGAGTATATATGTATCTCATGGGATTGCATGTGCGCGGAGCTGCCACAGGCCGAGAATATGTGCGTGTTTCATCGGAATGCATGTGCGCGGAGCTGTCACAGACTGAGTATGTATGTATCTTATTGGAATGCATGTGCGCGAAGCTGCCACAGGCTGAGTATATATGTATCTCATCGGAATGCTTGTGC